>CAUYRH010080482.1:47500-53547 GCA_963574655.1 Perodicticus potto | reverse complement strand
ATTTATGGATTTACGTATATTGAACCAGCCTTGAGACCCTGATCGTGGTGTATAAAACCCACTTGGTCGTGGTGTATAATTTGTTTGATGTGTTGCTGGATTCTGTTTGGTAGGATCTTGTTGAATATATTTGCATCAATGTTCATTAGTGATATTGGTCTATAATTTTCTTTTCTTGTTGGGTCTTTTCCTGGTTTGGGGATCAAAGTGATGTTTGCTTCATAGAATGTGTTGGGTAGTATTCCTTCTTTTTCTATATTTTGGAAAAGTTTGAGTAATATAGGTACTAGTTCCTCTTTAAAAGTTTGGTAGAACTCTGACGTGAAGCCATCTGGTCCTAGGCTCTTCTTTTTAGAGAGATTTTGTATAGTTGATGCTATTTCAGAACTTGATATAGGCCAGTTCAACATTTCCACCTCATTCTGGCTAAGTCTTGGGAGGTGGCGTGCTTCCAAGTATTCGTCGATTTCCTTCAGATTTTCATATTTCTCAGAATAAAGTTTCTTGTAGTATTCATTAAGGATTTTTTGAATTTCTGAGGAGTCTGTTGTTATTTTGTCTTTACCATTTCTGATTGATGCAGTTAGAGATTTTACTCTTTTTTTCCTGGTTAGGTTAGCCAAAGGTGTATCTATTTTATTGACCTTTTGAAAAAACCAACTTTTTGATTTATTGATCTGTTATGTAATTCTTTTGTTTTTAATTTCGTTTAATTCTGCTCTAATTTTGGTTACTTCTTTTCTTCTGCTGGGTTTGGGATTGGAATGTTCTTCCTTTTCCAATTGCTTGAGATGTCCCATTAAGTTGTTGACTTCCTCTCTTTCTGTTCTCTTGAGGAAGGCTTGCAGTGCTATAAATTTCCCTCTTAGGACTGCCTTTGCAGTATCCCAGAGGTTCTGATAATTGGTGTCTTCATTGTCATTTTGTTCTAAAAATTTGCTTATTTCCTTCTTAATCTCATCTATGACCCAGCTGTCGTTCAGCATGAGGTTATTCAGTTTCCATGTTTTTGTATGAGTACACAGGTTCTTGTTGTTACTGAGTTCCACTTTTATTCCATGATGGTCTGAGAAGATGCAAGGAATAATTTCTATTCTTTTAAATTTGCTGAGGTTATATTTGAGACCTAAGATGTGATTGATTTTAGAGTATGTTCCATGAGGTGATGAGAAAAATGTGTATTCAGTTTTGTTAGGATAAAATGTTGTAAATGTCTGTTAAATCCAATTGTTGGATGGTTAAGTTTAAATCTAAAATTTCTTTGCTTAGCTTCTTCTTGGAGAAATGACATCTTAACAGTATTTACTCTTCTGATCCATGAACATGAACTTATTTTTTTTTTATTTAGGACTTCTTGAATTTTTCTCAATAATGTTTTATGATTATCTGTGAATACGTCTTATAGCGCTTAAATTTAATTTAATCCTAAATGTTTCATTTTGATGCTATTAATGATATTTTTTCCATTATTTCATTTCCCAATTGTTCATTGTTTGTGTATAAAAATTCATTTGATTATTGTATGTTGACTTTGTATCCTATGACTTTTCTTAATTTGCTCATTAGTTTTTAATAATTTTTTTGTTGTTGATACGTCTAATTTTCTACTCATATAACATTGTCCTCTATGAACAGATAGTTTGGAACAGATTTTTCTTACCTATCTTTATTTATTTATTTATTTTGTAGAGACAGAGTCTCACTTTATTGCCCTCGGTAGAATGCTGTGGCCTCACAGCTCACAGCAACCTCCAACTCCTGGGCTTAGGCGATTCTCTTGCCTCAGCCTCCTGAGTAGCTGGGACTACAGGCGCCCGCCACAACGCCCGGCTATTTTTTCTTTTGTTGTTGTTGTTGTTTTGCAGTTAGGCCGAGGCTGGGTTTGAACCCACCACCTTCGGTATATGGGGCCAGCGCCCTACTCGATGAGCCACAGGCACCGCCTATCTTTATTTTTTTTATTTATTTTTCTTGTCTTACTGCATTCGGCTAGGAACTCTAATACAATGCTAAATAGAAGTATTAAGAACCAACATCCCCGCCTCGTTCTCAACCTTAGGTTTAAAATATTCAGCAGTTCTTTATAATGTTATCTGTAAGCTTACAAATTGAAAAAGTTACTTTCTCTTCCCTGTGTCTTGATGGTTTTTACCCTCAATGGGTAGTGAATTTTGTGCCAAAGCTTTTAACACATCGATTTAGATGATCTTACAAATTTGTCCTTTCATTCATTGATGTGGTGAAATACACTTATTAATTTTCGAATTATATTCCTGGAATAAAACTCTCTTGGTCATGATGGATTGTCTTTGTTTATGTTTTGCTATTTGATTTGCTAACATCCTGTTAAATTTTTTTTCATTTATGCTCGTGAGGGATAGTGGTCTAGAGTATGACTTTAGTTTTTGTTTTTTAGTTTTATAAGAGTTTGGTAACAGGATTATTTTGGCCTCAAAAAATGATTTGGGAAGCATTCTCTCTTCCTTGTCCTCTGAAAGGGTCTATTAATGATAGATATTACTTATTCCTTAAGTGTTTGGTGAGCCTGAACTTTTATTTTTTGGAAAGTTTTTAAGTATGCATTCTATTTTAGATTTTCTGTATTTCAACATTTTTATCCATTTTATCTAGGCTGTTAAATTTATTGACATAGGTTGTTCATATGATTCCATCATTTTTTAGTAGCAGCTCTATTGAGATACAATTCAGATATGATGAGATTCACCTTTCTTAAGAGTACACTTCAGTGTTTTTTAGTATATTTATAAATTTGTGCAGCATCACCATTATCTATTATCAGAATATTTTTGTCACCCTAAACAGAAACTCCATCACACATCCTCTCAGCTCCCGGGAAGCTGATATTCTGGCTCTGTGGATTCGTTTTTTCTGGACATTTCATATAAGTGAAATCATATCACACTATGGTCATTTGTGACCATAAGTGACCATATGGCTTCAATCACTTACTGTGTTTTTGAGGTTCATCCCTATTGTAGCACAAATCAATACCTCATTCCTTTTTGTGGCTGAATAATACCCCATTGTATGGATGGGCCACATTTGGTTTATCCATTCATCACTTGGTGCATTTGAGTTGCTTCCCCTTTTGGTTATTATGAATAATACTGTGATGAACATTCACGCACAAGCTTTTGTGTTAACATATATGTAGTATTTTAAATCTTCTGGGATACATGCCTAGGTGTGGAATTACTGGATCATATGGTAATTCTATGTTTAACATTTTGAAGCACTGCCAACTATTTATCAAACATTTCACATTCCCATCACTGTACTTGAGAGTTCCAATTTTTCTACATCCTTGCTAGCATGTGTCTTTTTGTCATAGCCATTCTTTGGGGTGTGAAGTGGTATCTCATTGTGGGTTTGACTTGAATTTGCCTGATGGCTAATAATGTTGAGCAATCTTTTCTGTGTTTATTGGCCGTTTATAGATGTTCTTTGGAGAAATGTCTATGCAAGTCTTTTGCCCATGTTTAATTTTTTTATTGATTAGTTGTAATGATTCGTCATCTATTCTGGATACTCGCCTCTTATTAGTATATGACATAGCTAGGTGTGGTTTTCTTTGCATTTATCATGTTTCAGCTTCATTCACTTTTTTGGATATATGGGTTGAAAACATCACATTGAAATATTTATGGCCATTTTTCCTCAAATATTTTTCTTTCAACTCTCTCTCTCTTTTATTCTTGGACTCTAAATGCTTATATTTCAGACTACTTGATAGAATCCCACATCTTATCGATGTTTTGTTCATATTTTTAAAGTGTTTTCTCTTCTCTAGGTAATTTCCACTGACCTTTTTTCAAGTTCACTGATCTGTCCCTCTACACTGTCCAATTTAAACCCATCCATTTCATTGATTTTTTTCCTTTCACATGATCTTTTTTTTTCATTTTTCTTTCTGTGTTCCCATTCATCTTTTGAAATATACCATTTGTTCACCCACATTTAAAATAATTATTTGTCTTTTATTATCCTAATAGCTAGATCAACTGACGATCTCCTTCTAAAGATTGTATTTTCTCTTAAGTATGGGCTATTTTTTCTACTTACTTGCATGTTTTATATATTTTTATTGTATTTATGCCTACTGTATGTAAATGAAAGAAAAGACTTAAGTATATTTGGAGATTTTTTTCCATTTGTTTGTTCCTTAGAGATTGCAATCCTTTTCCTCTGAATGCAGTTTGGGTGAGGAGCCACTCATTCAGCTTTCTTCTAGTATCTTGCTGAGACAAAGAAGTTGCAGCTTACTCAGGCTGAGTTAACTGGTGATTAGCGCAACTTCAAATTCCTGAGATACACATTTAAAAATCTTGGGCCGAGGGCAACTTCACCTCAAGCAGGGTGTGTAATCCATTAACCACAAGAAAGAGCAGAACTTCATAGTTTCTTTCTGCTTAGCCGCCCCTCCTCCACTACAGTGTTTATGGCAAAACCTGTAGTGGGGAAGAAAAATTGCTCAGGTGAAGTGCTTTATCCTCAAGTTTGTCCCATCAGCCCACACTACCACCCAAAGTTCATCCTACAGCCCTTTGTCCCATGAAGTTTCTTCATCCAGGGCAGGCGCATTCTATTCAGCCTTCAGCATGAAAGCTGGGAGCTGTCCTGTCTCTCTCTTACTCATGCCTACTTCTTTCTGCAATTCAGTTGTTTGTTTTCTTATCTCCTCTCCTCTTCTCAGTCTTTCAGTACAGTTTTATTTTGTTTTTCTTGTTGTTCTCATCGGAACAAAGTCTTTCTCACCTTTCTCTGAAGCAGAAACCTCTGCTTAAACTTGGCAATTTCCTACTTGCTTTTTTTCCCAGTCAATAGTATGTCATGAATATTTTTTCATATAAACACAAATAGATATACCTTATAATTTTTCAAACATAAGTAGTGCCTTTTCTTTATGGGGAACTTGGTAAAGGACTAACAAGCACAGTAAATAAATACAAATAAAAAGTTAACAATTGTTAACTTCTCTTTCTTATTGAAGAATAAATGCAAAATGCCCAAATCTTAAGTGTTCAGCTCAATGAATTGTACATAAATTTACACTGTGACCATCACTCACATCCAGATACAGAACATTTCCACTGTGATTCTTCCCAGTCACTATCTTCTCCCAGACAAAATCATTATTTTCATTTTAGCACAGATTAGGTTTTTACTGTTTTTGAGTTTAATGCAATTGGAAGCATACAGCCTGTGCTCTACTGTCCCTGGTATCTTTTGCTCAAACAATGTCTGAGATGCATCCATACTGTCTTTTGTCTCTTTTATTTTTTATTGTTGTATAATAGTCCATTAATGAATTCTACCTCAATTTATTTATCCATTGCCCATTTGATAGTCACTATCTCTTCCTGTTAAAATCTTTTTCCTCCTTCTTTTCCAGTTTGGATAGTTTCTATTAATTTTTCTTCAAGTTAAATGATCTATTCTTCCATGTTATCCAATTTAAGTTCCTCCATTGATTTTTTTTTCTTTCAATTACTCTATTTTTGTTTTCAGGTTTTTTTTTAGAGTTGCCATTCAACTTTGATAGACAATTGACTTGCTTCACATTTTGGGCTTGTTATGAATAAAGTCACCAAAAATGTTTTCGTTTGGCATTTCACTGATTTTTTTAATTTTACTTATGGCAGAATGGTTCTATCATGAATTGGTGCACAGGTAGCTTTAACAGAATCTGCTGGTTTTCCATATGATGAAGTCATTTTTATATCCCAGTAGCATATGAGAGTTCCAACTCTTTCACTTCCTCACATTTGCTGTTGTCAGGTGTTTTAGAGTTATGCCACTCTGCTGAGAGTGTGGTATGGCCTGAGTCTTAACTTGCCTTCGCTGATGTGCTCCATTCTTTTTAATGGCTGCATGGTATTTTCCAGTGTGAATGTGTTGGAACTTATTCAGTCATTTCCTTATTGATGGATATCATCTTTGTTCCTAGTTTCAATTCTTAAAAATTCTGTTTCATTGCACTCCCTTGACCCACGCCTTTGAGTACACATGCAAGTATTTCAGCCATA
>CAUYRH010080482.1:0-42500 GCA_963574655.1 Perodicticus potto | reverse complement strand
AGTACCTTGAACCCTATAAGTGCATCAATGTACAAAGTTATGATTTAATAAAAAATAAGTTTAAAAAATGTCAGTAACTATCCCAGAAATGTCAAGCCACACTAAGCAGACATTCAAGTAGAAGGCAGCAAGGGAATGATCTCAGATATAAAATCACTTTGGAAGTGAGCCCCCCATGGACTCTTGTAAAACAAACAAACCCTCTTTAATCAAGAAATGTAAAGAAAAGCTGAGAATGAAACATGGTGAGCATGGATTTAGTAATATAGAAAGGCAGGTATCAACAACAGTGAGACAGAGTCTTTGAAGGAAATGGCATAAATCTTGATGAGGTAAAATTGATAAATCGGGGGTTTGGGGAAAGGAGCCTGACTGTTTTAAAATACTTATCTTTCACAGAGGGAAGCTATAATAGATAGTCTGTAAGTTGGAAAAAAATCAAGAAATAACAGTTCTAAAGGGAACCATATGAGGAACTAAAATAAAAACGAGAATGAGTTATAATCACAAAAAGACTGAAAGAAGGGGGGAGAGAGATGGTGAATAGAAAGTCTGCTGATTTTCTTATTAGGTATTCAATAGATACTGTCTAAATATGCTAAATCTAGGAAAAGAGTGTTGGAATGTGTTATAGTCTGAATACCTATGTCCCCTTCTCTCCCCACAAATTCATGTGGTCAGGCCACAACCTCCAGTGTGGTTGCATTTGGAATAGGAAGCAATTAAATGAGATCCTAAGAGTGGGGGCCCTGATCTGAGTGGAATAGTGTCCCTATGAATAGAGATGCCAGATGTTTTTCTTTACTCCCCATACCCTCTACTGTGTAAGAAGAAGTCTGTTAGAAAGCCAGAAAGAGAATCTCCACCAGAAATTGCATACTCTAGCACCTTAATCTTATACTTCTAGCCTCCAGGACTGTGAAAAAATAAATTTCAATTGTTTAAGCCCCAGTCTGGGGTATTTTCTTATGGTCGCCCAGGCAGACTATTATATAATATATTAAAGAAGAAAAGTGGACTAAACAGTGTAAACTTTTGCAGGTTAGAAAGAAAGGTTAAAGAAAATACCCTACTTCTAAAAGAAGATATTCGTACAGCAAGGGTTATAAAATAAAGGAAGCATTATAAATAGAAAATATAACATGCCAACATTAAGACAAAATGTCTGGTATGTTAAATGTAAATTAAATAAACTCACCTATTGAAAGATATGGCAAAGTCAATAAATAAGAAATTTATCTCAAACGAAACGATTCAGGAAGGACACATTAAAACCTAGAAAAATTTAAGACACGAATTATGAAGTAAGTTAAAACATCGCTGTATATTGATAATGAAATTGCTATGCACCACATAATAGCAGTAAAAACACATGGAACAATCTTCCTCTCTGAGACATGGAGTAGAGATGATTTTTCTATTCCTTCTACTAAGTACAACAAGAAGTCCCAGACGTTATATACAAAACAAAGGTGAGACGACACTGAAAGGATGGAAAGAAGGCAGACTGATAGGAACACTGGAACCTGAATAATGACATGGTGGTGAGCAACCTGGGTTTTATTTTTGCCTCATATATCCAGACTTAGAGCTGAAGAAGCTGCCAACCTGGAAACACCAAAGAACATAGACAAAAATAGCCCCAACAAAAAGTGTGCTGTTCTAGCCAAAGGACCAGGATAGGAGCAAGCTGGGAAGACAGAAATCTTTGAGATGACAACTGATCTCATCCAGCCCATAAACTGTGTAGAAAAAAATAAAACAATTGTGGCTTCATTCCCACCCATGCAACCAAAGCCCCAGTGAAAGAACCTAAACTTTCACCCTCATGAGAGTAATGTCATAGAATGCCAAGTGCACAGCCAGGACTTCTGTCCCCAGCTGATACCAAGCTGATAAGGCGCTATCCCTCCAGCCCACCTGTTCAATGTAGACCACAAAAAGTCTAAACTTCCACCCCTCAGCAGTAGTGAAGTGCGCCTCTCTCTCCCACTGAGTGAGGACGATGGGACTTCCACCATGACTCAATAGTAATGAGGCTACCCCGGAAGTCCCACTGTCATCCAGAAGTGACAAGGAGCCCCTTCCCCTTGGCTATCAATGGCCACCTTAGTGGGGAACCTGTATTTCTACCTCCGTTGGCAGTACTCTATTCTAGCCCTCACTAGATTAACGTCGAAGAAAGTCTGCTAAAATAGAGGTTTTAAATCAGACCCAGAGTCTTACAGCATAATACAAAAACGAAATTTCCAGGTTTCAGTAGAAAATCACTAATCATACCAAGATCCTGGAAGAGCTCACGCTGGATGAAAAAAGTCAATCAAAATACTAATACTGAGATGACAAGAGTTATTAGAATTATATAACAAAGTGTTAAAAGCAGCCATGATAAAAATACCTTAACAATTACAAACATGCTTGAAACAAATGGAAAAAAAATAAAAAGCCTCAGCAAAGAAATTGAATAGAAAGTCTCATCAAATAGACTGAAGATATAAGGAAGAACCAAGGACTTCCTCTGGAAGGACTGAAACCTGTAATAGCCATAATAAAAGGCTCAGTGGATGGGTTCATGGGAAGAATGGAGGAAACAAGGAAAGAATTAGTGAACTGGAAGATACAACAACAGATTATATAATCTGAACAACATAGAGAAAGCAGGAAAAAATAAAGACTAGAGCCTCAGGACCTGTAAGGACTACACATCTGACTCTCATTCCATCAGGGTTCAGGAAGAGCCATGCAAGGGAGGGCAGGGTGAAGAAGTACCCAAAGAATTTCCCACAAACGTGCAAAGTAGTTCAATGAGGGAAAGATCTTCTCTTTAACAAATGGCCCTGGAGTAATTGCACATCTATAAGCAAAAATGGAAACCTTGATCTAAGTTACAAGTTCTACAAAAATTAATTCAAAATGGGTTGCAGAACTAAGTGAAACATGTAATAGTATAAAAATTTTAGAAAAACAGGAAATTTCTAGGACCTAGAGCTACACGAAGTATTCTCAGACTTGACACCAAAAGCACAATCCATAAAAGGAAAACTTTATACATTAGAATTTATCAAAATTGAAAATTTTTACTCTGTGAAAGACTCTGTTAAGAAGATGATAAAACAGACTATGCAATTGTAGAAAATATTTTCAAATCACTTCTCTGGCAAAGAGCTAGTATTTAGGATGTATAAATAACTCTCAAAGCTTAACAAGAAAGAAACCCAAACAATCCAGTTAGGAGCTGGGCAAAATACATGAACAGACATTTCACCAGAGAAGATATATTGACAGTAAATAATCACATGAAAAAATACCGGCATCTTTATCCACCAGGGAAATGCAAATTAAAACCACAAGATATCATGGTACATTTGTCAGAATGGTTAAAATAAGGGCTATTATCAATGTCAAATATTGACAGGACATGGAGAAATTGGGTCACTAATACAATAGTGGAGGGAATGTAAGACGGTACCACCACTCTAGAAACTGGTTTGGAATTATTTTAGAACTAAACATACAACTATCATATGATTCAACAATTATACTACTGGGCATTTATGCTAGAGAAATAAAGATTTATGCTCACACAAAAACCTATACACAAATGCTTATAGCAGCTTTATTCATAATGGGTAAAACTGGAAACACCCCAGATGTCCCTCAATAGGTGAATTATTAAATAAATTGTGATGCATTCATACCATGAAATACTATCATCAACAAAAAGGTATGAACTAAAGATACTTGAAATAACCTGGATAAGTTTTCAGAGCATCATGCTGAGTGAAAAGGCACTAAGCTGATAATAATCAGCTACTATATGATTTCATTTATATAATGTGTTTGAAATGATGGAATTACAGAGCAGATTAGTGGTTGCCAGTGGTTAGGGAGTGGATTAAGATAGAGAAAAGTGCTTATGATTATAAAAGGGCCACAGAAGGGATCCTTGTGGTGATATAATTGTTCTTTACCACAATTCTGTTGATGTCATTGATCTTGGTTGTGTCATTATTTTGTAGTTTTGCGAGATGTTACCATTAGAGGACACTGGATAAAGGGTACACAGAATCTTTCTGTAATGTTTCTTATAACTGCATCTCAAAACATTAAAAAAATTTCTAAATACATGACACATTACAAGGTTGGTTTAACATTTGAAAATTAGTTAGTACAACTCACCATATTAACAAACTAAAAAACATATACGATTATTTCGAAAGATACAGAAAAAGCATTTATTCAAAATCTAACATTGTTCTTTATTGAAAAAAAAAGCCCAACTCTAACTCTGAACAAATTAGGATTAGAAGGGACTTTCCTCAATTTATTAAAGGGTATCTCGGAAAAACTCTATAGCTAACAGTATACTAAGTGGGAAACAGTAACAGTTTTTCCTCTAAGGTCAGGACAAGGATGTCCACTTTTACTACTCCTAGTTAACATGGGAACAAAGGTTCTAGCCAGTGCAAAACAGCAGACAAAGAAATGACACATCTAAATTGGAATAGCAGAAGTAAAACTATCTTTATTCACAGACACTATGATCATCTACATAATACATCTAAAGGATTCTTTTCTTAAAAGCTGCTAGAATTAGTAAGTTTGGCAGTTTTTCAGGATACCAGATCAATATTCCAAAATCAATTTTATTTGAATATATTATCAACAAATAATTGTATATTAAGATCTAAAAGGCAAGAGATTTGTATGATCTGAAGAGAAACCAGAGTATGTAAATTGAAATTTAAAATGACTGTTTACAGCAACAACATCAAAAATATGATACACTCAGGATGTAAATCTTTGTGTGTACAAAACCTTGCTGAGGCAAATCAAATCTGAGTAAAGGCAGAGAGATACATATACTGTTCTGTGGTTTGGATGTTTGTCTGGACGCTGACTCGGTTGTTCCTGGGAGGCTGGATTAGCCTTGGACAGAGTCGCCAGGACGCCCCTCGGGTATAGTCCCTCTGATGGGCCTGCTTCCCCTTTAACCTTCTCCACATGTGTGGTGAGCAGAAGCCAAAGAGATGCTGACATCTGCTTCTCACACAGCCACACAGCTGTGAGCTAAATAAATCTCTTTTCTCCATAAATTACCCTGCCTTAGGCATTCCTTTATAGCAACTCAACCTGGGCTAAGACAATTGTGTTCATGGCATGACTTAGTTGTCAATTCTCCCCAAATTGATCTATTGATTTAATCAAAATTCCAGCAGGCTTATTCATAAAAATTGACAAGCTGATTTTAATATTCATATGGGAATGCAAAGGATCTACGATAGCCAAAACTACTTTTAAAAAGTAGTTTGAGAAATAATACTACCTGATTCCAAGACTTGTAAAGCCACAGTAATCAGGACAGAGTGGTATTGGCATAAGGTAGACAAGTAGATTGCTGAATAGAGTCCAGAAATAGATCCACACAGATATTGTCAATTACATTTTTACAGGGGAGCTAATGTAAATCGGTGAAGAAAAGATAGTCTTTGCAAAAGATGTTGGAAGAAAGGGTGTTGGAACAATTGGATATCCACATGAAGAAAGATGAACTTTGATCCATATTTCATACCACATACAATTATTAACCGAAAACAGATAACTTAAAACCTAAAACTATAAAACCTATAGAAGAATATAGTGGGTTAGGCAAAGAATTCTCACATGAGACACCAAAACCATGATCCATAAAAAAAGAGATGTACGTCATCAAAATTAAAAACTTCTGTTTTTTTGGAGTACATTGTTATGAGAATGAAAACAAGAGCCATCAACTGGGAAAAACAACTAAAATTATGGGTCTGATAAAGGGCATTTTTCCAAAATACAGTAAAAAACTCTCAAAACTCAATGATAAGAAAACTAACAACTGATTTTTTTTAAAAAATGAAAAAAATGATTTGAGAAGACATCTAACCAAAGAAAACAAACAGATAGCAAAGAAGCACATGGAAAATCCTTAGCAGTCTTAGTCATCAGGGAAATATAAATTTATACCACAATGGGATGTCAATTACTCAGGAGGCTAAGGCGGGAGGATTGCTTGAGCCCAGGGGTTCAAGGCTGCCGTGAGCACTTCTGCCTGGGTGACACAGCGAGTCCCTGCCTCAAACAAAAGTTAGCCGCATCTATCATATGACCCAGCCGTTCCACTCCAAGGCCTGTGTGCAGTGCTAGTAAGGCCGTGAGGATGAGTGTGTGGAGAAAGTAGAATTTTTTCTACTTGCAATTTTTGTGTGTGTTTGGGAGTAGGGTGCAGTCTCAGCTTGTGTGACGTTAGTGCTATGATCACCTCCTTCATCTGGAACATCTGGGTCGCTCTGGATGTTCAGAAAACAATAGAAACTGAACTGCTAGAAAATACACACCAAAATATGTTAGTTATGTGTGTGTTTGGAGTTTTACCCTACACGCCCTATTTCCTTGCTTAAGTGGTATTAGTAAATTTATTCCAAATGGGACCTTTGTTGGGAGCATTGCTGCTATTGTACATTTGCAGAGTTGCTTTTTAAAATTTCTGAGTAAAAGCTAATCCCTTCACGGAGTACAGTCGGTGTTGTTTACATCTCTGCACACTTCGGTGAGAGTCTCCTGAGAACGAGAACATTCTCTCACATAATCATAGTACTGCCATCAGAATCAGGAATTTAACATTGATACATGTCATCTTCTAATTCACAGAGCATATTAAATTTTGATGATTATCCTAATAATATTCTTTTTTTTTGAGACATACTCTCACTCTGTTGTCCTCGGTAGAGTACCATGGCGTCACAGCTCACAGCAACCTCAAACTCTTAGGCTTAAGCAATTATCTTGCCTCAGCCTCCCAAGTAGCAGGGACTATAGGCGCCCACCACAATGCCTGGCTATTTTTTGGTTGTAGTTATTGTTATTTGGCAGGCTGGTGCTGGGTTGGAACCCTCCAGCCTCGCTTATGTGGTTGGCACCCTAGCTACTGAGCTACAGGTGCCAACCCCTTAATGATATTCTTAATTGCCTGATCATCAGATGATTTCCCATAAGAAGAAAAAACAAATCTTAAGAGATTACTGTAACTCTAAGCCAAAAACACTTAAAAACCCAAACAAAAAGATAATTTGTATGGGGCGCTGCCTGTGGCTCAAAGGAGTGGGGTGCTGGCCCCATATGCCAGAGGTGGTGGGTTCAAACCCAGCCCTGGCCAAAAAAAACTGCAAAAAAAAAAAAAAGATAATTTGTATGGCTTATGGACCTAATTAAGTAAATGTAGAAAGTCTAAGCAACACCATCACATAGAAAATCGGACCCCTGACCCTCTATCCCAACCCCAAATTGCCATGCTTTGAAGGTTCCAAAGGCATCTATGAAGGAAATTATACAATCCTCTCCACATACGGAAAAGAAGATTTATTTCCTCATTTTTTTTTTTTTAACAAATAGGAGAAAACCGTGTCTTAGTAGAGCACATCTGCCAAAGTCAGGGACAAGACCTGACTACCTGTTGTTGTCAGCCCTGCTTCCTGCTATCTTCTTGAAGGCACGCTGGGTACACACACCTAGCACACTCATACCACACACACAACACGCACATACCACACACAATGCGCACGCACACGGCATGAACACACAGGAATTGGGAAGGAAGAAGTCGGACCTTCTCTACTGCAGATTGTAGTTCTAGTAACATCAAAGCAATCAACTGAGCAACTACTAAAACAAAAAGAGAACTCAGTGAGATGGCAGGATGTAAAATGAACACAGAGAAATCAGTGGTCTTCACATAAACAATGACCAAATAATAGTAAACAGGAGGAGACAGAATAGAAATAAATACACAAAACCAATACAAAGAAAGCTTTAACCTGAGAGACACTAGGTAGACTTAAATAAGAAACCAGGGTGTGTTCTTGGACAGGAAGGCTTTTTATTGTGAAGATGTCCACAATTATAACTAAAAATACCAAAGTGTTCTCTCTCTTTGGCAAGGCTTAGACAAATTTATTCTAAATTTCCACGTGAAAAAATAAACACGAAGAGTCAGGAAAATCCTGGAAAAGATTAGCAAGGCGGGGTGTGGGGTATCCCTAGTGGATGTTAAAAATACTGTAAAGTGTCCATAATTATTTAAAAGCAGGGTACTGGTGCATAAATCAACTAGTAATGGAAAGATCAGAAGATCCAAAAATGGACCCACCTACCTATGTAGGGTTTATAATGAAGGCAGCCCCTCGAGTTGGGGAAAAGATGGACTTAGTGGCTGTGGACAGCCTTTTGGAAAATTGAAATTGGGTCCTTATATTTTACTCTACACCGAGGGTACATTCCAGTGGGAACGTCTATGCACGTATGAAGCATGAAATCATGTGTGTACTAGAAGGAAGTGTGGGAAGTGCTTCTGTAACCTGTCCAGGGAAGCCTTTCTAAATATCATCAGAGAGTCTATATCAAGGGTGGAAGTGACTGAGAAACTAGACTTCATTAAAACGCAAAAACGTCCTTGCCCACTCCCTCCTCCCACCACTAAGAGAAGCAAAATCAAATTTGGGAGCAAACACTTACAAGTTGTCACAGAAGGTAATCGCCTTAATATGGAGTTTCCAGAAATGGAGAAGGAAAAATGAAGAACAACAGAACAAAGGGCAGTAATGACGAACAGGTCTTTCTCAGAAATAGACGTCCAGGGTCAGCATCATGTGTGGGAAGAGAAATGCAAACCAGTGCCCTAAGACACCATTCCTCAGCCATCAGGATGACACAAGCTCAGAGCTCTGACAACTTATTTTCTTGGTTAGGATGTGGGGATACCAAGGTGTCCAGCTCTGTGGAGGGGACCTGGCTGCCCGACAGAGTTGCAGATGTGAGTGCCTCCATCTGTCTTGAGGACACACACGTGCAAGGGCAGGAAATGACATAGCACACAAGGTTTCCTTCGCAGCCTCAAGTACAGAGACCACCCAAACATCCCACTGCAAGGCACTGCTTGTGGTTAAGCCATGCTGTGGGAAACCCAGCTCTGTAAGGAAGAGAGAATGATACACGGTAATCTCTAGCACAGGTTGTTAAGTGCAGATCTGAGAATATAGGACTCTAACTTTTCTAGTAAAAAGGTGACACATTGGATACTTTTTCTTCCATTCTTGAGATACTTTGCTAAGGAGAATGTGTTCCAGCTCCATCCATGTAAATATGAAGGAGGAAAAGTCACCATCTTTATTTAAGGCTGCATAATATTCCATGGTATACATGTACCACAGTTTATTAATCCATTCGTGTATCAAATTTATATCTTTCATGTGAAGGCTAAAACCCAAGTATTGCACAAGGAGATGGGGAAAGGGGAGAGGGTGGGGGGAGAGAGGATAAAGGGTGGGATCACACTTGAGGTGCATCTTTGAAGGGTCAGGAGAAACCTACCAAATGCAGAACACAAATGTTTTCACACAGTAAAAGAGAAAATCTCATGAACATTATGTCAAACAGGCGGATGAAAATATTTCAGACTGTATGTGAGGCCTGCACACTGTACCCCATGATTGAACTAATGTACACAGCTATGATCCAATAAAAAAAAAAGAAAGAAATATAAAAAGGTGACACAAAAGGAACACTGGAAGGCTGAACCAGAAACTGACCAGGAGCCTGCAGGGAGCAGCACACCGGGCCGAGGACCATCAGGGAGGCAGCCTCCCAGGGCACACTTTCACCTTCGGCTTTTAGCCAGAACAATGTTTTATATATTGAACTATCAAATTAAAATAAATAGAAAACAATTCCAGATATTTAAGAGCAGCTGAGGATGTAGCTCCATGTGTCACAGACGACAGAACCCATGAGGGGAGGCAGCGTGGGGCTGCCTATCCCAGCCACTGCAGGACGGGAGGCCTGGGAGGAGGGTTGGACTTCACCCAAGGTCTGGAAGGGAAAAAGGCAGGTGAAAAAGACAATTTTGGAAAATTTCTGGAATTTATTTAAGGCCTGGGTATTGGATGATGTCCAGGAAGCTACTTTTAAATAGGTCAGATGCAGTAATGGTGTCATGCTCGTGTTGGACACTGAAGTATTTACATGTGAAATGTCACAGCATCTGTAGTTCACACCAAATTACTTTACCCATAAAGTCATTAAAGCAAGTGTGACAAAGGCCAATAGTGGCTGCTCCCTGGACTGTTCTTTCCTCTCTGTGTGTTTGAAAGTGTCATAAGTGAAAATGAAAATGGTGATAAAAGGAATAAGGTGGGTCAGGTTTAGACAAGGATCTGGTGAGATGGCGGGGGCACTGAGCTGCAGCGTGGGAGGGAGCTGTGAGTGTTCAGATAACGGGACAAGGGTCCCAGGCAGGTGACAGGGGAGAGGGATAGGAGAGGGGGGAGAGGGGTGATTAACTCAAAGTCAACTGATTAGAGACCTTAATTACATTTGTCCTGTAACATAACCTCAGAGAGATGGCGTCACACTCCCATTCTAGAGAGGGAGTTATGTGGGGTGTGCAGCCAGTGTCGGGGTCACCAGGCAGCTCAACAGAGGAATGCAGAGTGAAGGAGGTGTTCACAGTGCACGTCCCTAGGAGGTGGGGCGGGACCACACACCCACTAAGGGCAGGCCGGGGGCATGGAGGGCTCTGGTCAGACAGGAGAACTGTGTCAGGGGTTTGCGCAGGGAGAGGCACAGACTTTCTGTGTACAACCTGGAGAATTCTGATGAATGCACCACCGTGCCACCCTCAGTACCATAGAACCATCTTCATGATTCTAGGGAGGTCCCTGTGCTTGTCCCATTGTCTATGTGAGGTGATTGCTACTCTGACTCTTCCTGCCACTGGTCAGCCTCCCTGCTCTGGAGCCTCCAGTGAGGGTTGCCCTCCCCACAGCGTCTATCTGGGCCTGCCCTGGGTGGGTGAACTGCACTTTGCTTATCCACGTGCCTGTTTTGATGGACCTGAAGCTGCCATGAACTTTCTCATGTGAGTCTTCTTTGGACTCAAGAGTTCAGTTCTTGCCCTTGGCAGACTCGAGTGGGGTTGGGTGGGGTGGACAGTGCCCCCTGCCTGAGATCCTAAAGGAGCTGGGACCCACCTAGCCACCCACATCCTTGCAGACCCTGCTGTCTGTCTAATCTCAGCTGTTTTGGGGGGGCACATTGTAGATCTCATTGTGGTTAGACTTGAATTTCCCTGAGGAGGTGGCGGGGTGCCTCCGTTCTCCAGAGGACTCTGGGTGTTACCAGAAGATGCTGAGACAAGCAGCTTCTCAGATGGTGCCGGCCAACCAGATAGGGTTCTGGGGGGCATGCCTGTCCTGTGTGGTCCTGGGATGCCCGCAGGCCAGCCTTCCTCAGTTGGAACTGAAAGAAACCCCCTGTGTCCAAAGTCACACGAGAAAGTGTTCCTTCTGTAGATGCTGGGTGTAAAAAATGTGTTAAAAAGACCAAGTATGGGTTGTCTTAAATATGAAAGTGGCTAATTTCTCTGTGAAGAGCAAAGATGATTGGGCTAGAAGTGTGATCCCATGCTGTCTGTGAATGTGCCTTTAAGACAAAGTGCCTCAGAAGATGGGTGTGAGAGGAGACAGGTGCGTCCACAAGGTGCCCACAGAGAGAGCAGGGCTTCAGTGCCTGTGCCATCCAGAGCGCATCATAAAGCCACACAGGTGGGCTGTATTCTCCTGTGAAGATGACGCTGACAGCCGAGTTGAGCAGTGTGGGCTACAGAGTACACCGCAGCAGCGCCAGGCAAGTGTGGGCAGAGGAGAAATTGGCATCACCAAGTGGTCCCTGTGACCTCTTCCCCTCACACATAGGGGACAGTGGCCATTCACAGAGGGGCCCTGTACCTCCCCAGCACTGGGTGATCCACCCTGGTACAGGATGTGGCAGGTCTCACAGAGGAATCCCAGGTGACAGAGTCCACACTCACAAGAGCAGGCAGTGTAGCCCCTTCCCCTGGGCTCCCAAGGGGAAGGGCAAGCCAGGGAGGCCTGGGGGTGGGGGTGGAGGACCTGTGGGAAAGATGAGGTTGAGGATGAGCCCTGGAGCAGGATCTGGGGGGGCCCTGAGCCCAAGTGCAGATCTGGGGGGGTGGGGTAACTGTGCAGGGCAGGCACTGGGGAAGGGGGTCCTCAAGAACATGCATGAGAGAGGCCGGCTCACCCCCAGGGCCATCTGAGGCCACCTCCAGGCCCAGGCTCTCTCTCAAACAATTGCCCCTCTGAGACAGCCTCCAGCCTACAGCTGAGCTCTCCTGGGCCACATCCAGGCCTAGTGCTATGGCCCAGGGGCTGCACTGCTGCTCACTCCGGGCACAGTGAGGGGTGGCAGAGCCGGCTCAGGTGAGTGACTCGAGGTCACATGGGTGCACGCAGTGGGAAGGAGCTGGATCAGGGAGAACAGGCTGGAGTGGCTCTGGGGGGACTTGGGCTGGGCCCTGGGAGGCTGGGCAGAGAGACATGGATGCTGTGTGGACCTGGTGCAGGGTGTGGCCCATGGGACGGCTGCCAGGCGCCTCCTGCCCACAGAGGCTGGTTCCTATCATGCAGCATCTCCGGGGCCAAGTGGTGTGAGAGGATCTGGGTCTCCCCCCAAGGGCGGGAGCATCCCTGCTCACTCCATCGGCCCATTCCCCACAGCCTGACCCCACCCTCCCATTCACAGCTTAGGCAATAATGGACAGCCTCACAATTCTTTGGAGTCTGAGACTTTACTCTCCCTGCAAACCCTCTCGGAGGCTTGAGGCTGCTTCCTGTGCTGGGATGAGGAGGCTACCACATCTGCCAGGCCTCACTCTGAGTCCCCCCAGGACATCTCCCCACAGGGCCTACGGGACCCTGATCCCTTTTGGGAACCAAGCATGTGTTTTAGCACTACAGTGCGGGGCCTGGCGTGGGACCTTTTGGGTTTAATCTTGTTGGATCTGGCTGGCGCCAGCCAGACCCAGAGACCTTGTTTGCTTGAACCTGCAGCGGGAGTGGGTGGCCTTCATGTCACCATGCTTCCCTCCAAGGAAGACGAGGCCAGAGGTGTTAGTGTCCCTCCAAGGGTGGTCTTCTGGGGCAGGCAGGGAATGGGCACCAAACTGTGTCTGTTCTGCCCTGAGCCCCCTACAGTGTGGGGGGGTGCATGCGGCGGGGCCTTAACTCACTGGGCAGAGATCACTGAGAGGAAAGTGAAAACTTTAATTTGGAAAAGTCATGGACGTGGACAGTCAAGAAAAAACACAGGAAGAAGTAAAAATAAAAACTAGCACATGAAGAGGGTCTTCAATGAAATGTAGAACAGATCACGATTTTGAGGGAAAAGAACTTGGGATTATTTCGTGTCACCAAATGGCTCTGTGTCCCATCTGCTAACTCGAGGGGCCCTCGGGAGGGATAAGCACCTTTATTCTGGAGTTTGAGGCCACCAGCTCTGAGAGCCAACGTCCTCTGCTGCTGTCTGAAGACGCTGGTCCTCACACCAGTGGCAGCCCCGGGTTGCAGGAGCCCAGACCACAGGTCAGTGGCTAGAACCTTGCAAGGAGTGACACTAGGGTTCACGTCCTCTTGACCTTGGCTTCCTGTGATGAGGCAGAGTCACCGTCTCAGAGTTAACTAGTAGAATTTGCTTTGGGTTCAGGTGCAAATGGAGACTCGTGTGGGGTAGTCAGAGGAATGGCTGAGGAGGAGTCTGCCCCTGAAGGCCTGGAAGGGAGAGGCTGTGGGTGGGTGTGGAGCCTGGGCTACAGCAGAGGAGCTCGGAGGTGCAGATTTGTCAAGGGATGGGACGTTGGCTGTGGGATGGGACGTTGGGCACGCGGGAGGCACGAATCCCAGCCAAGCAGCAGATGCAGGTGCCCAGCCCGGGGTGCACCAGGAAGACTCTGGGCAAAGCACACACACATGGTGTGCACCACGGCTTTTTAAGCTTCTCCTTTAAAACAAAATCTAGCTGGCTGGTCGGGAAAACTCACATCACATTTCACTTCCTGTTTTAGTGATGGGGTAGGAGGGCTGGTGGTGGTGTGACTGCTCCGCTAGCCTAGCGCCACCTTCCTGGAGACTGTCTGGTGGAAGACACCCCGCAGCAGGGCCTGGTAGCTGGGCACACGGAACAGGTGGCGCTCGCCATAGGCCACGTCATACTCAGCCGTCTTGCCGGTAACCAGGACACGGACGTGGGGCTCATTAATCTGGCGGCCCACCACCACCACAAAGATCTCGATGCCTGCCTGCTGGGCCTCCTGAACGGCTTTCTCGATGGCTGTGGCTGTGGCACCCTGCGAGTTACCATCTGAGAAGAGCAGCAGCTTCTTCTTGGCTGCACCGGAAGAGGCCTCACGGTAGAAGCGGGTCACATAGCTCAGGGCATCATTGACGTCGGTGGCGTCGTTGAAGAAGTCCATGCCATCCACCACGCTGGCCAGCGCCGTGTAGTTCTGCAGGAACTGCAGGGTCGCACGGTCTGGCCTCTGCTGGCCTGTGCTGCTATACTGCACCACCGAGACCCGCACGTCATGGGAGGGATCGGTCCTGTCTGCGCCCAGGAAGCGCTCAGCCAGGCGCTTGGCAAAGCGCTTGGTGGTGTCAAAGTTGCGGCTACCCACGCTGGCTGAGCCATCCAGCAGGATGGTGATGTCAGCCGGGGAGGAGAACGTGACTATGGGAGAGGGGAGGGGCATCAGCGTGTGGCCCCCACACATGCCCAGCTACCTTCACCCCATGCTTCCCTGCTCACCAGACCCTCTTCTGGGAGACCTCCCTCACCCTGGTGCCTCTGCACCAGAACCCCCACCCTGCCCAGGCACTCACTCGGGCAGGTGTAATCTGGACACTTCTTATCTGAAAAAGAGAAAAGCCCATATGGTGTGAGCCCTGCAGTGCCAAGCGGGCTGATGGGTACAGCCACTACTCCTCCCAGCGAGATGCCTGCATCACCCCGGCCTCGTCCCTACTTGGCCCATCCAGCCTGCACCAACTCAAAAGGAGACATTCTGGGATGACAGATGGCCCCCAGCACTGTTCTAGTCCTCTCACCAACCTAGCCTCGGCCCCTTCTGAGAATGGGGAAACTGAGGCTCAGAGAGCAGAAATGGAGGCCCCAGCTCATGCCAGCAGATCTCTCTGGCTGCCACCCAGCTTCCAGCACTGCAGCCCATGTTCTCAAGTGGCCCCTTGGGCTCTGTGGCCAGTCCCTGCAAGGTGTGGGCTCTGCCTGCCTTGCTCTGAGCCTGGCAGGTGTTGTGGGCCACACAGGACAGACTCGCAGGGCCCGCCATGGCGGCTCTCGGCTCCTGAGGGCCATGCCATTCCCCGGGCTGGAGGACTGTGCCCAAACACGGCTGAACACCTGGCGGACCATGGAGCCCACCTCTGCAGATCTGGGCTGTGACATTCTTCAGGAAGGCGTCTTCCAGGAGTTCTGCGTAGTTCTCTTTGACCAGTGAGATGCCGGGCCGACCCTGGGCTGAAGACAGGCCTTGGCAGGAGATGACGTTGAGCTGGTCGGAGCCCGGGACAAAGTCAAACACATCCTTGATGCCCACAGAAACCACCTGGGGGGACAAGGGTGGCATTGGTGACGCTGAGGAGGCTCCGTGTCCCCGGGGTACCCATGGGGGTGGGGCTGGTGCCCCACCTGGATGTCGGGGCCGCAGAGCACGTTGAGGGGGGTGGTGTCCCTCTGAGTGTCTGAGCGCCCATCGGTGATGACCAGGGCGATGCGGGTGTTCTGGGTGGGCGGCAGCAGCCGGTCCCGGGTGTACTGCAGAGCCTCGCCCGTGAACGTACCCCCGGCCATCCACTGCAGCTTCTTGATGGCTCTGGGGAGGGGGTAGGGCCAGGTCAGGGCCAGGGCCAGCCCCATTGCTGGTGCAGGGGCAGGGGACAAGGTGTGCCCTGGTGCCGTGTGGCATACTCACTCCTTGAGCTCCTGTGTGTTCCGGATATTGGGGTCCCGCAAGTCCACATGCTCCTGCATCTGGTTGTGGCTGTACTGCACTACTCCTGCATGTGACTGTCCCGGCTCAAACTGCAGGGTGGGCACGTGTCAGGCCCTGCACACGGCCTCCCCAGCTTCCCTGGTGCTGACAGCTGCAGTGCCCAAGGGTGCCACAGCTCCAAACCCCGGGTGTGCAGCAGTTCTTGCAGGCCCCACCACACCACCCTTGGCGGGGGGGCTCACCTTGACCAGCTCATCCCTGCTTAGCCGGTCAATGACTTTGGTGATGAAATCCTTGGCAATCTCAAAATTCTGTAGGCCAATGCTCTCTGAGCTGTCCAGCACAAAGAGGATGTCGATGGGGCCACATGTGCACTCTGGGGAGAGGTCAGGGCTGAGAGCAGAGCACTTCCACCCTCCTGGGGCACCTCCAGGGCCCTGGCCCATCCCTGGAGCCCGTGGAGGAGAATGGACAGAGCAGGCTGGGGGGCTTGGCTTCTAGTCAATGGGGATGAGGCCAGGGGATGGAGGGGCTCAGCTTGCACCAGGGACCCCAAGGGCTGGGCGCAGTCCCAGGAGTGGCAGCAGAGAACAGGCAAGGGCACCCCGCTGCTCTGCCCCAGGCATGAGGATGTGGGCTTGACTCCATCACTCACAGGAGTTACTCTGTTTAAAAATTTAAAATCAGTGACGTTTTCTGAGGCAAAAAGTGGTACTCACCACAGCAAGCTGGGGAGAGAGGAGAAAGGAAACGGGAGGCAGTCAAGCCCTGTGCTGCTCTGATGGACAGATTTATACATGCCTGCCTCCCCACCCAGGCCGTCCCACCCAGGGCTGGGTCCCCAGAATATCTGAGGCCTGCAGGACCCAGCACAGGGTGGTGGGGGCTGCCCCCACCCGCCTGAGCCTTTCTCGTGGGGGCTGGGACCCCAGCTGGAGAGACCCTCCAGGGCAGAGTGGCAGGCATGGCTGGTGGTACTCAGAGAGCAACGATACTCACAGCACATTTTCATGATGATGTCCAGAATCTCACATTCCTGGGGACGGAGGACGGGACACTGACACTGAGGCACGGCCCTTCCCAGCCAGGCCAGGCCGCAGGCTCCCCCTAACCCCCATGGGGCTGGGCTTGGGCAGGGGGCTCTCACTTCACAGGGTGTGTCCAGCCCTGCCTGTTCGACCCTGCTGTGTTGCAGGTGCCTGGCATGGCTGCCGATGAGGGTGTCACATGTCCCCCACCCCTGTCATGATACCCCCTGACCTCCTTCCACAAACACCCCCATGTGTGAACAGCATCTGCAGAGCCTGTCACCACCGTGAACCCTACCCACAGGACCCCAGGCCACATAAGCCCTGAGGATGTTTGCAGACCCCCACTTACGTCTGGCCCGGGTGGTCCTGTGTGTCCTGGGGGCCCCTGTCCAAGGAACTACAGTGAGTGCTGGGCTGAGGCTCAACTGCATCCTTAGCTAAGTTCATGGGAGCTCCCAGCCACATACCCCCAGGGTCCATTGGGGTGGAGGTGGGTGGGGACCTGGGGCTGCTCTGCTCTGGGTGGCCATCCAGGTGGTGCCTGAGGACCAAGGTCTGCTGGGCTGGGCTCTGCTGTCCCCCACCCCGGAGACCCACCTGCAGCCCGTTAGGCCAACCTGTCAAAGGCCCAGCCTCCCAATCTCCTGCTAGCTGGCTCTGACTCTCCCCCCACCTGGGGGCCTGGCTGGCTATGTCTACCTACCTGGGGGCCTTCAGGGCCCCGGTACCCCTTTGCTCCTTTGGCTCCTCGGGGCGAAACATCATTGTTCTGGAAGGAGATACGATGTGTCAAGGGCCCCAGGCAGGCTGCCCATCCTCCCTGGGAGCTCAGGCCTTTCTCCAAGGAGTCCGGCAGTGGGCCTGGGGCCTTCCCCTGCACCCAGTCCCACACTCACGTCATCTCCAGGGTCCCCAGCTTCTCCCTCATCCCCCTTGAGGCCAGGGTAGCCCTTGGTGCCCTGTGAGGACAGGAGAGTCTTGGGTCAGTGAAGTCACGGTGCTTTATTTTCTTTGTAAGAAACAGTTTTAAAAGGAAAAAATAAAGATAAAGGAGGCATTCTCTACCCCACACCACACACGTTTCCTGGGGGAGAAACTGAGGCCTACAGTAGGCCCATGGGACTGCCCGGCCCCCCATGGGCCCAAAGGAAGTGCGGGTTCCCAGGCACACTCCAGGCTGTGTGGAGCATCCCCAGACTCCAGGGGAGGGAACAAGTTTGCTTGTGAGTTGTTTGTGCTGTGAGCAGAGTGTAGATGGATGGTATACTCACATTTGTCCCAGGAGGACCCCTGCTGCCCGGATAGCCCTGTGGGTGGGAGGCAAGCAGTCACACCAGGTCCCACGATGGGAGGCCCCAGGGCTGCTGAGCCTGGTCAGCATGTTCCCAGGTCAGCTGGTGGTCCTGGCCCAGCCTGCCCACCCAAGAATGTCCACTGGCCAAAGAGGGTGCACAGGCAGCACGGGGTCACCTAGGGAAGGCCAGTTCCCCAGGGCACTTACGGGGAAGCCGGGGAAGCCCTCAGTGCCATTCCCAGCGGGGCCATCTTCACCCTGGGGATAGAGCAGAGCAGAGCTACTGTCATGGCTCTCTGGTCAGCTCAGGCCCAGACATCTTCTGGTCAGCACAGGCCTGGGAGCACTGAGGCTGCAGGGCCTCCTGTTGGCCTGGAACACGCCCCCTCCCAGCTGACCCTGGAGCAGGAGGAGTCCTGGCCGAGATGCTCCCATGCTCAGGTGTTGCTAAGTATGATCAGGACTTGGCACTGCTGGGAGGACAACCCGGTCTAGTCAGTCAGACCTGCACAGCCAACTCCTTCCTAAGGCTGGCTCAGCGCACTGGGGCTCGTGCTCTTGGGAACTTACCCTTTCTCCTGCCAGCCCTGGGTCTCCAGGAGGCCCGGCAGGTCCTGGGGCTCCTCTGGGGCCCTGAAGAGAGGAACAGGGGTCACCATAGGTGATGCAGGCTCAGTGCAAGGAGGGCAGGATGGGAGGGGGAAGCTATGGGGCCAGGGAGTCCCCAGAGGGTGAGGGGCTTAGTCCTGGGCCAAGAGAATGGGCCTGGGGGACCTCATGGATGTCCTCCCGAGTGGGTTGGGGTACTCACCTCAAGCCCTGGGGGACCCTCATCACCTCGGTATCCCTTAGGTCCAATGGGGCCAGCCTCACCCTGCAAAGAGATGGACACACCCCACTGGCTCCCAGGCCTCACCCATCCCTCTAGCCCAGTGGTTCTCAACCTTCCTAATGTCGCAATGTATTTTCATTGTTAAAAAGGGGTCACGACCCACAGGTTGAGTACCGCTGATCTAGCTTGAGTCCTGGCTAAAGCACTGTCCCTCCTCTCCCTCCCCACGTGAGCTGAGGGTCCCCAGCAGAGGGGCCCATCATAGGTGTGGAACCCTCTTCCAGGTGACTCCAGGGGTTGCTCACTGGGACCCCAGGGACCCCTCTGTTCGGTTAGGTCATGGTGCCAGCATTGATGGTGTGGCCCACTTAGACCTCTGCTGGGGCCTCTGCCAGGCTCCACATCGCAGACCTCCTGCCCCTTCTCCCTCCCACCAGTGAGGCCCCAGACTGGCCCTCACTCGGGGCCCCTCTGGGCTGTGCCTGGCCTAATGTCCCCCAGAATTCTGTGACTTGTGTGGACTGAGCTTGGCCTACCACTGGACCCTGCTCCTACCATGTCTGTGGTTTCCTGAACCCTGTGTGGGGGCTGAGTTTCCAGAGCTGGCCCTAGACCACCCTGGGGTCCTGCTCCCACAGTGCAGTAGTGAGGCACCTGGCCCCCAAGCACCTCACCTACATCCCAGCCATGCCCAGGGACAGAGGGCAGGTGCACCTCAGTCCCCAGGCCCTGTGGTGCCCCACCAGTCTTGAGCCTGGTTGAAGGCCGGTTCCCTGGCCCTCCCTTTCCTGGTTGGCCCTGCTCACAAATGTCCACAAACTCCCTGTCAACTGACTCGCTCCTTGAGCAGCCACGCGGCACTTGGCGTACTGCTGTCTCTGCCCTGGCTGTGTGGGCATTTAGCTCCAGCTGCTAGGCCCCTACCTCTATAGGGCACTGTCACATGCCTCATGCAGTGTTGGCACTTGGCATGCGGCCATAAGGAGGACCAAAGATGCAACCAACTGGGTCCCCCGAGACGTGCCTCAGGAACATGGGAAGGAGAGACAGGAGGGAGCATGCCCTCTGTCCCAGGCAGGGGAATGGCAGGTGAGCGGGCACATCTGATGGGCACCTCTGGTCCTCAGGCACATCCCCAGACAGGAAACAAGGAGCCCACTCAGACCATGCCTAGGACAGTGGGAGCCCGAGCTTTGGGCAGAGAGTCTCAGTGCTGCAGCCTGCCCGGCTCTCTGCTCCCAGCTCCCTGGGTCCTAGCCCCCAAACCCCACCATGCTTTGCAGACAGCTCTGATGTCCCCACAGAGCAGGGAGGTCGGCAAGGGCTGGGGTACGCAGCATGAGGGTTCCCTATTTCCTGGGTTTCTCAACTGCTTTTTGAGGAGATTTGGAAAAACACACATTTTGCAAGAAACTTCCCTCATGGGCACACAGGTATGGGGGCTGAATGCTGCTGGGGCCATAGTGGCATTGGGAAGGAGGGCTCAGTACTGAAGCCAGAGCCCTGGGGGAGGCCTGAAAACCAGCATCCTGGTGGGCAAACATGGGTTCTCTGCAGGCCCAGCCCAGCTTCCCAGGGAGAGTACAGGAGGACCAGTACCCATCTTGGCCATGGAGCTGAGTCAGGGTGGCATCATCCCTCCCCAAAGCAGCAGCCCAGGCCCCTCCCAGAAGCCTGATCCTAGAGGAGCCAGGGGCGGTGCAGCCCACCAGGAGCTGTTTGGCCTGGCCTGGTCACAGACTGGTCTCTCTTCTTCACAACTCTTTGATAGTTACTTTTTTTTTTTCCAACAACTATGATTACTGAACACATGAACAGGCAGGATGTGGTCAGAATGTGGCACAAATCTCAAGGTCTGGACATGGTCACTCAGAAAGCCTGGGCTTTGGTCTTTTGTGCTACCAACACCTTGAACAACTTCCTAAATGCTGCTGCGGGGGATGACGGGACCTGTCATGAGGCAGCTGGAACATCAGTCCAGCTTATCCAGGGGTACCGGCCCCTCTGTGGGGTGCCCACTACTGCCCTTGCAGTTGCTGCCTGGAGGCGATGGCCTCTTGCCTGTTCACCTTCATTCCACAGAACCAGCATTTGAGGACCACTCTGGAGAAACCTGGAGAGATCTCCAGCAAAGCCCAGAACCTGGCCCAGTCTCATCCCACTGTTGGCTGCATCCTTGTCCACACCCAGGCTACAGCCTTGTATTGTCTGGGGGCAGCCCACGGGAGGTCAGGTGTGAGGACTAGAGCACCAGGCCCGCAAAGGTCAAAGAGGACCAGAGGCCACGGTGCATGGTGCAGTCCTGGGAATGTGCGGGCAGCCTCCCTACTCCTGCCAGGAACAGCACACAGGTTTAGCCCTGCAAGCACTGACCACCCAGACCCTGGCCTAACCCTAAACCATTACACACATTTTTAATAGCCATGTAACACAAAAGACAAATTAGGACACAAAAGCATGAATTCTATTTGTCTACAGAAATATAAATGTGATTTGTGCTGGGACAGTCTCCTAAATGTCCCCAGGTCTGCTAGTGTGACCAGTGTTTGAAATAGGTGCGTTGTCCACAATGTGGTCTTGTTTGCAGTGAATCAGTGGCTGCACACACTGGACAGTGAGGCTGATCTTTCCACAGAAGCAGACCTCCCCAAGAGCATAGACTGCACTGTCACTAGGTAGGACTACATAGCCTCGAGATTCTAGAGGCTTCCCTGACCAAGGAGAGCAGGCCAGGCCTGACAGTAACACCTACTGTGAAGTTTCAGTAATTACAGTCATCAGATCTGAGGAAGAAATAGAAAGATGAGAGACAAGCAACAGTAGTTCCAGAAGGAAACTCATGGAGAAGAGAATCTGAGACATGACAAAGATGACTTTTGACCCCAGCAGGTGGGATCTGCAATAGATGACACATGGCCTAGGGTCCACAGAGGAAGTAAAGCCAGACCCCACCTCACCTCCAAACTGGCAAAATACATTTCCAGCAAATAAAAGACACAGAGTGAAAATATAATACTAGGGTGAATGTGTGGTAACTCTTGTGAAGAGTCCAAACAACAAGCCACACACAAAGTAAAAATGGAGGTGGCAGATTTGAAAAGATATCTGTGTTATGGCCAAGAGCCTTACGTGGGTCAGCATGAGAAGCAGAGTGCAACCAGGAAGGGCCTGGAGCCAGTCAGGCAGGCCCAGACAGGACAGAGTGTCCACCCAAGGGCACAAACGTTATGTTTGAGGTTTTGCAACATCTTCTGCTGGGGAATGCCTAGGTGGTATGTGGGTATAGGCTCTACTTTCCATTCTTAACGGGGAAAGAAAGTTGGGGCCACTCTTTTGTAGAATTATTTGGCAAATATCAAAACACACACACACCTTGTTTGTCCCAGGAATTCTGTTGTAAGAATAAATCTTCTGGATATATCCTTAGAAGTATTTCAAGATGGACAGATGATAGATGGATAGCAGGGTGGATGCATGATGGACGATGGGTGAATGGATGGTGGATGGATGGGGGGAGTATGGATGAGTGGATGATGGATGGATGGGTGGAGAGATGAGTGGATGGTGGATGGATGGATTGATGGATGGATAGGTGGTGGGGGATCGATGATAGACGGATGTATAGGTGGGTGGGTGCATGGATAGGTGGATGGTAGATGGGTGGATGCATGATGAATGGATGGACATGTGGGCAGGTAGGTGGATGGACGTGTGGATGGGTGGGAAGGTGGATGGATAGGTGGGTAGATGGATAGATGGGTGGATAAATGATAGACGAATGGATAGGTGGGTGGGAGGTGGCCTAGGTAAACGGGTCCACGGATGGATGGATCACATGTAGGTGGATGAAGAATGATAGATCCCTACTGTACAGATTTGTCTAATTTATGTTCACCTGCCAGACGAGACTGCAACCCACCTGAGAGCAAGAGACTATGCCCCTCTTAGGGCTCCCTCTCCAGGACAGCCGAGCTTCTGAGCTGGCCCTGAGCCAGCCAAGGAGCTGTTCTCTACCATAACACAGGCCTAGTCATGAAGAGCCAACATCATGGTGGGCCTGTGGTGACCACCACACACCTCAACTAACTGCATGGCTGGGCCCATTTACATTTGCTGCACAGGGCCTATGAATGCTCACCACACAGCCGTGAGGGCTACCTGGAACTGCCGTGACCTCTTGCACTGGCTGGTGTGGGGTGTGTGTCCTTCCTTTAGCCCCACATGCCCTCCCCTGGGGGGGTCGGGAGGCGGAGGACATGCTGGGGTGCTCCCTATGGATAGTCTGGGGCCCTGGAGTCAGGGATGACCTGGGTTGGATCTTGCTTTAACTGAGCCCACGCCTCTCCTATCCCCCACATGGTTCTGGAGCCTTCCGCTGGCTCTCACTGCCCAGTCACCTTCATCCAGTCTCACCTGCAGTCCCAGGCTCAGATGCACAAATGCCAACTGAGCCTGGCCCTGGGGTCTCCCGTGGGAGGTAACCCTCCCCCAGCCAGGATCCCAAAACTCAGCACTCCCCCCAGGCTCCTCCTGGGGCTCCCTCTTCTGCCCTCCCTATACCCAGCTGCTGTGCCAGGTGTCCACACCCCACTGCCCTTCTCCAACATGCACCAGGAAGCAGCCACCCAGCAGTCAGAACCCTGGGGCAGCATGTGCTCTGCTCCTCCATCTCCGAATCCTGGGGACCTGCAGCTGAGTGTCAGGAGCCACAGGAACTGGCCCTCTCCAATGTGCACCCATCCTGGCTCCAACTGCCCCCAGCTCCTTACAGCTGGCTGTGCCGTGGGGACGCGCCCCTGCCTCCCATACCCAAACCAGCCGACTCCACTGAGCTAGGGATGCAGCTCTGCACCTCCATGAGACAGTGGGCTTCCTACCAGGTCTCCGGGGATGCCAACAGGGCCTTCCCTTCCCTGGTCACCTTGGAGTCCAGCTTCACCCTAGAGAGAGACAAGCCTGTGAGTGTGGAGGTCAAGCCATGCGGCTAGCCAGCTCTGTGCTCCCTGGTGGTCAACAAGAAGAGGTCAGAACTGGGAAAAGCCACTCTCTACCCCGGGGGCTGGGCTGGCCTCTCCCTCTCGACACTGTCCCTGTCCCTGCTTTATCTCATTTTTACCAGGACAGCGGCCCATGTGCATGTCCATCGGAGTGGCTGGCATTTTTTCAGGAGGCCAACAGCTGTCCCTGCATTTACTCCCTTCTTGGTGAGATTCACTAATTAGGAAACTCGAAGGGTCTCTGGACTTGCCTACCAGTCTCAAAGCCCAGAGTTGCAGGAAGCCAGCCTTGCTCTGGCCCTGTGCCCAAAGTGTCACCCAGGGATTCGCTGGCCTCAGAGGGGTGACATGGAAGGTGGATCAAAGTCACACCATTCCTGTCTCAATGTCTCTCCCTGACCCCTCCTTGGGACCCTGGGGGGGTTCTTGAGAGCACCCAAAGCAGGAGAAGGGACCAGGAAGGCCCTGCCTCGCAGGAGCCATGCCGGCTCCCTTTGCCACTGGCCATGGCTCGGGTCGCGCTCCCCCCTGGGAAACTGCTACCAGATCAACCATGAGTCCAGAGCATCTCCAGCCAGAGCCGTCAGTGAAAGGACTGGGAGTCTTGTTCTCGGGGACCAGACAGGGGTGCCCCCACAACTGCAGTGGCAGGTAGAAGCACTGCCTCTGAGGTTTGGTGACCTGGCCAGTCCAGAGGCATCCTTCCCTCCTGACTCACAGCCTGTGCCAGGCAGGGTGGGCCCCTGCACTGCCTGCCACCCTCTGGGTCCAGGGAAACTTTCTCAGTGAGCCAGGCACTGCGGGGCCACGATGGACAAGGCCCTGGTGCCACTGCCATCTGTGTCCTCTGCCAGGTGCCCATGGCTGGGATTTGCCAACCAAATCACCCTGCCAGCTGATCTTCCCACTTGGGGTTTATGCCCCACATCCTCACTCTTAAAACCTTAACAAGGGAAAATTATTCCAAAGGAGAACCCAAGTCTGCCTTCGACAGCGTTTGCAATGATATGCAGAGAAGCCTTACAGTGGTGGCACAAGGAGCTGGTTAGGGCTAATCAAGGCAGCTGTGTCACAGGTAGAATGGCACAGCTGAGTGTCACCTGAAGGAAGGTGTGGACCTGGACACGCCACTTGCCACAGTAAGGCTGCTGTGGGCCCTGTGGACATCCACATAGGCTACAAAGCTTGCTGAGCCATGTGGGAAGTGTGATGTTTTGGGGAGTGTTTCTCCAACACAGTGCTGGCTGTCAGTGACTGGGGGGAAAATTCTCTCCCTGTGACCCTGGGGACCTCTGCTGTCCTTGCCTGGCCCCAGAACCATCCACCTGCCTCCCTGGAGCTGACCCACTGACCCTGGTTAGAGGCCTGGAGGGCTGGAGCTGTCCCATCTACTGCTGCCACCATGAGGGATTATCTTTATTTGAGAAAGCAGGAGGGAAGGGAAGGGGCTGGCCAAATCTAGGCACCAAAGGGGCAGTTGTGGCTCTGAGGGTCTTTGAGGGTGTGGTATCTACCCACCCTGCCCTGGGTACGGGGCCCAGCTTAGGAAGGGGTGACTCACTGGGTCTCCTCTTGGCCCCCGCATGCCTGGGGTCCCCCGGGGTCCTCTTTCTCCAGGGCCACCCTAAGTGGACATAAGTGGAGGGGTGAAACTGCAGCCACTGGCATCCATGCCCCAGCAGGACACCTGGGCCAAGCTGTCTTGCCACGTCGCTCGAGCTGCTCAGGCCCAGCCACCTCCAGAGGTTGGGCCGCGCCCCCCCGCCAATTGCTAGAAGCAAAGGTGAAGAGACCCACTTAGTGCCCCGCAGGTGGGTGCCTTGACCTCCACACCAGGAGGACCAGACTGGGCTGCACCCACAGCGTCCGAGGTCAGGATGAGAGTGCCGTACCCCACAGACTCACCCTCTCTCCAGGGGCACCGTCTGGTCCTGGGTTCCCCTGCATCAAGTGGAATGAACAGAAGTGTCAATTTGTGTGTGAATCCTGCCCTCTGGCCCCAGGGTGGTGCAGGCTCATGGCAGGCGCTCACCTCATCACCAGCTTCTCCCTTCTCTCCTGGAGGTCCAGGCTCTCCTGGCTCACCCTGGGGGAACACAGGGGCAGAAGTGGGCAACCAGTTCTCTGACCCCAGGCCAGGCCTGGGCCCACCAGTGTCCCCTGGGGGCCATGAACATCCTCACCTCATCGCCAGGTGGCCCCGTGTTCCCAGGTCTCCCAGCCTCCCCGTTGGCTCCAGGTTGGCCCTGTGTAAGATCATACGGTCAGAGATGCTCGCTCCAGAGGTGTAGCCTCGGAGGCCACTTCTAGGGCCTATCCTGGGGGGACCAGCAGTCTCCTATCAGCCTGCCTTACCCCAACATCGGTAGCTCTGGACACTGCCAAGGATTTCTGAGTCAGTGGACAAGCAAGCCCCAGGAGTCACTAACCTTTTCTCCTTTCAGTCCGAAGGCACCAGCATCTCCCTTGGGGCCAGGAGGTCCTTGAATGCCCTGTGAGAGGACGTACTATGACACAGTCACCCCAGTGGTGGCTACCTGGCTATGGACAGGCAGTATCGGGCCGTGCCGGGACAGAAAGCAAATATGGCACAGCCCGAGGGTGCTGCACACAAACGCTAGAGGCAGGGTTTGGGCCAAGTGTCACTTTTGAAAACCCACAGTCTGGAATGGAGAGAAAGTGACTCACATCCAGTCCAGGTGAGCCCTTGCAACCAGGCAGGCCTGGATATCCCGTCTCCCCCTGGAAAGAGAAAGAAAATGGCAAAATCGAGTTGGTCCAGTGGATGGCTCAGCCTTTCAGCCTCGGCTCAGCTATCCTTCAGGAAGACTCCTCCCACAGACACTCTGGGCTCAACTGGGTGGCTCAGGGTCCACTGTGACCTGGGGCTTGACAGAAAATGTCTCCTGACTTTGTCTAGCCTCCCCACCCTAGAGCCCCTGCCTGCCCACCATCATTGCCCCTGGCTGTGTGGCCCAGACCCCAGGTCCCAGCTCCCCAGCCACTGGGTCACCTTCATGCCGTCGACCCCATCGATGCCACGTCTGCCTTTCTCGCCCTGTGAGGTGGGAGGATAGGTTAAGCCCAGGCCAGATAGCATAGCCCTGGGGCTGGGGCTGACAAAGCCCTCACCCTACCCTCATCCCATCCCACTCACCTTGTAGCCCTTGGGTCCTCTGGATCCCTGTAGAGACAGAAAGGGGTGACAAGTGGCCCCCGGCTTAGCCCAGGGCAGTCCCCACCCCACTTGGGTTCTTCCCAGCAGACTGGAGTTGGGGAGGCAGGTGCAGCCTGGCTCAGGCCAAATGGAAGGGCTCTTAGTGAATGCAAGCTGCCCCAGCCCAGCCCAGGGAGTGTTACCCACTGCTGAGCATATAGGACCAGAGACTTGAGCAGAGCTGGGGAGCAGGGCTGGGCCTGTGCTCCAGGTCTCTATGCCATAGGGGCCCTACTCCAGGTGGGTAGGGTGACGGGTGTCCTCACTGCTCCTGGAGCTGGCTCGTTCTCAGCTAGCAGCTGAGGGACCTCAGGGACCAGCTCCCAGTGACCATCCTGGTCCTCCCAGACATGGGGTATGACGGCATGAGTAAGGACAGGAGTATGCCTGGCTATGTCTCCTGCTGACAGGGCTGGGCCAGTGATGACCACTGTACAGGCCAGGGCACCCTCTACCCATAGCAGCCCTGCAGTTGGCTTCACTCACCTTCTCCCCACGGCTCCCTTTTTCTCCCTATACACCAGACAGAGGAGAAAGAAGACATCATTAACACTGGGTAGGGAGGAAGGTGCGGACAGCTGCTTGGCCCAGGAAAGAGAGACACCCACCTTCATCCCCTGGTATCCGACTGGTCCGAGGTCCCCAGGTCTTCCCTGGAACACAGAGGAGGGGATGGTTAATGTCCTTGCTGTCCTACACCCTCCCTCCAGCTGGTGAGAGAGACCAGCCTCCTCCAAGGACCCCACCCAGCCTTAGGGTCTCCAGGGGGAGCTGGAAGAGGGGGCAGAGGTTTATGGGAGATCGGCCAAGGGCCAAAGCAGAGGCCTTGCTGTGACTGGCAGCCTGAACCCCCAGCCACTGCCCCCTGGGTGCAGGCAGGATCTGGCTGAGGTCTGTGGAGGTGGGTGCAGGGGCTGCAGGGGGAGGGGCTTGTCTGGGTGCATGTGTTGGAAAACTGGTTGTGCCCAGCCAGCTCCCACCCACAAGGGACAGGCACTCAGAAACCAGCTCCCCTTTTGGAAGTTTCTTTAGCCCAGTTCCCCCAGCCTCAGGTATCACAGTGCCCCCTCCCCACAAGGCGTAGGGCACTCACAGGGTCTCCAGCTTCTCCCTTCTCTCCAGGAAGCCCTGGCTTGCCGCGCTCTCCCTGGAACAGAGTGGATCAAGGTCAGGGGACATTCCAGTCTATTTCAAAAACTCTGCTGAAGGGAACTGCTTCTTGCTCACAAAAAAGGTTTTTTAAAGATTTTTATTCAGACTTCAGAACTCCTGAGTTCTTAAGTCACCTTCTGGTGGCTCTGGGTCCGTCTGGGGTCTGGAAGCCCCACCATGAGCATGCTTACACCCCCATGTGCCAGCTGCTTTGGCCCTGGCCCTCCTCTGCACTAGCTTCTGGGGGCATAGGTGGGGCACGGGGGCACAGAAACCCACTCTCAAGCCTACAGCTGTTGGAGCTGACAGTTTTTAAAAGAAGCCAGAAATTTGACATTCAAGAGTAATCTCCCAAGTTGTAAATACTGGCAAATAATTTTAGTTTTCAAAATCATCCTGTGTGAGCCATACCTGGCCTGAGGTTTTCAAACCTCCCAACCTGGCCAGAAAGGTCACCTGGAGGCTGTGGGTCAGGCAGTGGAGGCCTTGCCGGCCTCAGCTTCCTTTATCAGCCCTAGAACCCCCACACCCATGGTGCCTTGCTGGGGGTCCTGCCACTTGGCCTGTCCCCTCAGGTCAGCAGCTGCTCAGGCACTTGGGTGTTCAGGAAGCTGAGGCTGCCACCGGCACACCCAGGATTAGGCTGCAGGGATGACCCCTCCAGAAAGAACTGCACAGGTGCAACCACTCACCTCATACCCAGGGTCGCCCCGGGGCCCAGGAGGTCCTCTGGCTGGCTGCAAGAGAGAGGGGCTGGGTCAGCCCCAGACCCCAAGGGGGCCGTGGGGCGTGGGGTGAGTGGGGTCACACTCACCTGGCACTCATATGAGCAGCACTGGGGGGAAGAGGCACCGGACATGGGTCAATTGGAGAGCCACAGATACACCCGGACACAGACCTGTCCCCTGGACGTGAGCCTGGGCACAGACACACACCAGGACCTAGGGGGTAGGGGTGGGGTTGGGGTGGGCAGGAGGAAGCCTCTTACCACTTGTTCCACGTTAGTTTTCTGAAAAGTGAAATGGGAAAGTGGGTCACTCCCCAGTCAGGCCACAGTGCACCCCCACCCCGCCCATGGGCGGGTGCTCACAATCATGTCCGCGATGGTCTCTATGGTCTGGGTGATGGCCTCCTCTGCGTCGCGGCTCTGCCCCCAGTCGGCTGCGGTGAAGTTGCGCCGGTAGGAGTGGTCCGTGGCGATGATGCTCAGACGGGGCTCCTGGGGGAGGTGGAAGGTGAGCTGACCAGCCTTCCCCAATGACCCTGTGCTAACCTCCCCCCAGGGCACAAACCCCACGGGCTTGGGGCAAGGCCAGCTGGGGTTGCCCTGACTCCTCGGCAGGGAGGGATCTGCCTCTCTCGTTGGGGCTGGCTGGGGTGTGTCCTCCCCATGCTAAAAAGAGGGTCCCAGCAGCTGAAGGCCTTGAAATGGACCCTCTGTGTGCCCATGTGCCCTGGCAGGACCTAGTTGAGGACCTCAGGCAAGACCCTGTGTCATCTTCCGGGGGGGAGGGGAGCAGCTGTGTGTTAGTCCTGAGGGTGGGTGGGGGGCTCCCACCAGGTGGTCCGGCGTGATGGCCACTGAGAAAACTTTGATGCCCAGGTGCTTGGCCTCGTTCACAGCGTCCTCCAGGCCTCCACATGGCTCCTTGTAGCCCTCTAGGGGGTGCCCATCGGTCACCACAATCAGGTACTTGTTTTCCTTCAGATGGGAGCCCCTGGATGGGGAAGCGGCATGAGACCTGCCCCAGGGTCTCCCCCAGTTCAGGGTTCCCCTGAACCCATAGAGACTGGGAGGCCCAGCCCGGTCTGGGAGGGGTTTGCCTGCCACACTGCTGGGATTGTGGGTCCTTGCTGGGCCCAGCTGCACAGGAGTTACAGGGAAGAACCTTACAGCAGGAGTCAATTTGCGGGACGTCACTTCTCTGGAGAATGACTTCAGAAAATGCATAGGCTCGCAGGGGAGGGGAACAGGCCCTCCACACACCCCAGGAAGGTCAGTTCCTGCAGCTCTCTGGGACCCAAACCCTTGAAGAGTGAGTGGACTCTGGGAGTAGCCGGGAGTGGTTTGCCCAGCCGAGCTGCCGATTCATTTTGCCAATAGTCAAACTGAAGCCTTAAACAGAAGGCTCCTGGGCACCTGGAGCTGTTGATGTTTGCAGGAAATGGGTGTGATAAGGACACCCCAGAACATTCAGAGGGGCTTCAAATGCATATACTCTGAAATTGGGGAGAGGGCCAGGAGCAGGAAAGAAGGGCCACCATCAAAGAACACTAATGTGTTCCCAGAAACACGCTGGAGCACGTCTCATCCAGGATGGAAGTGCTAGGACCCCACATGACCGGGGAGGGCCTGGACCAGCTATGCGGCCCAAGCCCCTCCCAACCACAGCTCGGCACCGCTCTGCAGTGAGAAGGACTCAGCTGCAGAAGGCAGCTCGACCCCGCAGCCCCAGGCAGCAGAGGGAAAGTTGGTACCAGAGACAGGACACTCCTTATCCAGGACTAGCCTCAAACCCACTGGGAGGGCAGGGAGGGCAAGCTGCCCCTTTATCCCAGCACACTGGAACCTCAGCTGCCCAGGGAGTCAGCCATTCTGAGAAAAAGCCCTCAGTTGAGGCAGACCATGTGAAAAGTAAAATGAAAGGAAGCCGCTGGCTTTGGTTTTGACAGGATTTTGTTTGAATGATACCAGCCGGCTTGGTGTTTATGCTGTGCCTGGAAAACCAGTCTATGTCTCTGTGTCTCCACCTCTCTCTGTCTCTGCTGGTTTTTGTCTCTCTCTGTCTCTAGCTCTGTCTCCCTCTGTCTGTCCGTCCCTCCTCTGTCCATCTCTCTCTGTCTCTCTCCGTCTCTCTCCACACTTGATCTTAGCCAAAAGGCTGAGAAGTGATTTCTCCATCTCTCTCCATCTGTCTCCCTCTGTCTCTCTCCATCTCTCCATCTCTCTCCATCTCTCCTTCTCTCTCCATCTCTCTCCATCTCTCTGTGTCTCTCTCCATCTCTCTCCGCCTCTCTCCATCTCTCTCTGTCTCTCTCCATCTCTCTCTGTCTCTCTCTGTCTCTCCATCTCTCCGTCTCTCTCCATCTCTCTCCATCTCTCTGTGTCTCTCCATCTCTCTCCATCTCTCTGTCTTTCTCTGTCTCTCTCCATCTCTCTATCTGTCCTCATCTCTCTCTGTCTCTCTCCATCTCTCTCCATCTCTCTGTGTCTCTTTCCATCTCTCTCCATCTCTCTGTCTTTCTCTGTGTCTCTCCATCTCTCTATCTGTCCTCATCTCTCTGTCTCTCTCCATCTCTCCATTTCTCCGTCTCTCTCCATCTCTCTCCATCTCTCTCCATCTCTCTGTGTCTCTTTCCATCACTCTCCATCTCTCTGTCTCTCTCTGTCTCTCTCCATCTCTCCATTTCTCTGTCTCTCTCCATCTCTCTCCATCCCTCTCTGTCTCTTTCCATCTCTCTCCATCTCTCTGTCTCTCTCTGTCTCTCTCCATCTCTCTATCTGTCCTCATCTCTCTCTGTTTCTCTCCATCTCTCTCCCTCTCTGTCCTTTTCTCTCTGTCTCTCTCCATCTCTCTCTGTCTCTCTCTATCTCTCTCTGTCTCTGTCTCTCTCCATCTCTCCGTCTCTCTCCATCTCTCTCTCTTTCCATCACTCTCCATCTCTCTGTCTCTCTCCATATCTCTCTCTCTCTCTATCTCTTTCCATTTTTCTGTCTCTCTGTCTCTGTCTCTCTCCATCTCTCTCTCTGTCTCTCTCTGTCTCTCTGTCTCTCTCCATCTCTCCGTCTCTCTCCATCTCTCTCCATTCCTCTCTGTCTCTTTCCATCTCTCTCCATCTCTCTGTCTCTTTCTGTCTCTCTCCATCTCTCTATCTGTCCTTATCTCTCTCTCTCTCCATCACTCTCCATCTCTCTGTCTCTCTCTGTCTCTCTCCATCTCGCTCCATCTCTGTCCTTTTCTCTCTGTTTTTCTCCATCTTTCTCCATCTCTGTCTCTCTGACTGCTGAAGCCAGTTCTGTTTGGCCAGAGTGGGGCAGTGACTGGGGCATCTCAAGTCCTCTTGCCTGTGGTGTCATCATTGGTCAGAGACACAGTGGCTCAGGAGGAATAGGGGATGGGGAGTGACCCCTGAGAGCTCTGGGAAGGCTGGGCAGTGGTCAGAGAATGGCTGCCCCTCCAGGGCAGGTCTCTGGGCATCTGATGCACCAGTGCCTGTTTCGCCAACGGGCAGCCCAGGCCTGGCCAGAGTTTACCTGTCTGCGGAATGGGTCAGGGAGGCCTATGGCCAGAGCCAAGTGGTGGACCTGAGTCCCCCCCAGCCAGGCTGCACAGAGTCGGGGCCTGTGTGGCTGGTGGCCGTGGGGCCACTCACCCAACGAGCAGCTCCTCCAGCCCCTTCTTGATGGCGCAGTCGGTGTAGGTGCCCTTGCCGAAATACTTGACAGCGTCCACGCTGGCCTTGAGCTCATCACGGCCATCGGGCATGCGTGTGAGCCCACGGATGATCTCCACCTCGTCACTGTAGTGCAGCGCACCTGCATTCCATACCAGGTTGCGGTCACATCGATAGTACCTGTGAGCCACATGGCGGGGGGGATGAGGCCAAGGCCTTGGAGACCCCTGGCACCCTCCTTGTTGTTGTCTGAGGCAACAATGTTACCTGTGTCCCAACAGACAGCCCAGCCCTGGTGACAGCCCTAAGAGGCAGTAGCTGGCTGGTCCCAAGGCTGGACTTCCCAGGACCTAAGACAGGTGGTCCCTGCCTGGGAGGGCCAGGCCCAGTCCAAAAGTGACTAGGGCATCTCCATCCTCAGGCCCTCCAAGAGGAGCTGTGTACAGTCATGGTTCCTGCTGGAGGTAGGTGGGTGACAGTAGGGGCAGAAGGGGATCTGAGCAGCTTCCTCCCTGCTCCCAGGGCACTGGGGCCCAGGGACCCTTGCAGCTTGCTCTGCTGGGCCCTGGGTAGCCCTGCCTGCCACGCAGCCCAGAGTGACAGAGATTCCTGCAGTGGTGTGAATAGCAGCTACACTGTGATGACCCCACTCCATTTCCCATGTGGGGAAACTGAGGCACTGGGAGTCTGAGTGAAGAGGCCGAGGGCTCCTCAAAGAGATGCTGGGCACCACCCACACCTGTGCCCTTCCTTCTCCACTTCGTGGGCCTGGGCATTGGCACTAAATTTGAGGATTCTGGTCCCCAAAACTCCGGCCTTGGGCAACCCTGGGGGAAGAGTCTGCTCTGGCATCGCAGGCCCCCTGTTCATAGCCTTCTGGTGGCAAGAGGCTCAGGCCACTGGTCAGTTGGTAAGTGGTGTCTGGGTGGGACTGAGGTGGGGCCTGAGCTCCCATGCTCCCCACCTAGTGTTCACCCCTAACCCAGTGCGGGGCGGGGGGTGGGGAAGAATGGGGGGATGGAGGGGCATGCAATGGATGGGGTGGGGCCTTCTCTATGCCATGCCCTTGCCACACCCACATTGCCCTGGCCACACCTACTTCCCTGGCTGCCTGGTGCTGAGGCTTGGATGGAGGACTGAATGAACAAAGAGGGCCATGCCCCAAACCCAGAGCCCAGCCTGGTGGGCCCAGAGGCTTCGGAGGTGATGCCCTCCCAGGCCCCCAGGCTGGGCCAACTCCCTAAACTCACCCAGTTTTTGGGGGGAGCAAAAACCAGCCTTTTGCAAAGGGTCCCCCACTCTTAGCACTGCTGCCTCAACCTTCCTGCTGACCGGGTGGCCCTGGCCTGAACCATGCGGACAGTGGGCAGCACTGGCCCTTCTCAGGTGGGGAGGTTGAGGCTGACCCCGCCCAGGCCCTGTGCCCCACCTCAGAGGCTCACAAGAGCTGGGAGCAGGTCCAGGCTGCCCCGCCTACCTGTCCCTCAGGCTGTCGATGAAGCGCTTGGTGAAGGACTTGACCTTGTCCACTAGGGCCCCATATGGCTTCAGCCTCAAGGCCACGCTCTCAGAGGTGTCCAGCACAAAGAACAAGTCCACAGGGCAGTCTGGGCCAGAGGAAGAGGGCAGCCCTTGAGCTTAGGCCCTGTGCCCCAGCAGACACAGGGAGCCTACCATGCCTGCCTGGCCCAGCTGAGCCCCCTCCAGACACAGACAGATGAGCTACAGCCCAGTGTCAAGCATGGCACAGTGGGGGTGGGAGGCAGAGACCCCACCTCTGCCGGAGTTAGAACAGCTCACCATAGCCAGCCCCCAAAGGTGAGAATGCTCAAGTTTTCAAGTTGGATTTAAAACTTCTAGGTGGCACAACCTTCTTAAAATGGAGAGTGAGAACAGGTAACTGAGTTTCTAGACATCCAGGCAAGGGATTAACTGAAGGAAAGAACAGCCTCTGCCCACCAGGGCGGACACTCCACACTGCTAGAGAACAGAAACTCACGGCATTGGTGAGCTGCCAGGCGGATGTCCCCTGGAGGATGTAGATACTTGAGGGGACATGCCTGGAGGCATTATCGGGGACAGCCAGACACTGCCACCACCTTGGGACAGGGAGCTGAGCCCTGGTGCTCTAGCAAGCACCCTGCTCTGCCGTCTCATGGTCAGGGCCGGGATGGGCCCCCCCAAGGCCCCTGCTCTGCAGTCTCACGGTCAGGGCCAGGACGCGTTCCCGCAGGCCCCTGCTCTACGGTCTCACAGTCAGGGCCAGGACGGGTCCCCCCAGGACCCTGCTCTGCAGTCTCACGGTCAGGGCCAGGATGGGTCCTCCCAGGCCCCTGCTAGTCCCAGGTCCCTGGCAGCAAAAAGCAGAGAGTCCACTCACCCTGGAAGGCGATGGCCCTGGAGGGCTCTGGGGTGTCCTGTGCGGCTGCCCAGCAGGCCTGCAGCAGCAGGGGGAGTACAGCACGGGCCAGTCTCATGTCCTGGACTGTGTGTCACCATCAAGGAGGGCTGCAGTGAGAGAGCCAGGCTGTCTTCTGCCCGAGTTACAGCCCAGGGCGGGAGGCAGGGAGGGAGGGGCCGGCGGGGGTGGAGGGAGGAGCTGAGTGAGTCACTGCACTGGGTTTGGGGTCTTTTCCCTCCAGAACCATCTAAAAGGAAAAGTTATTCTTCTCTGCTGCAGCTCTCAGCTGAGGACACTGTTCAGCTAAAGAAGAATTCTACTTTTTTACCAGTTTGTAGAAACTTCTATTTCCTTACAGTGGACTGTAGTTCTCATGTTAAATAGAACAAAACTGCAGCCAAACGTACATAAAATGTCTGAAAAAGAAAGTGTAACCCAAAGCCAATTGCCTTGAAAAGTTTTTGGTTATTTCCAATCCAAACTCCTCGGTGTGGAATTGACTGGCAGTGTTTATTCCATCCCCAAGTGCCGGCATTCTACAAATGGGATACCATTTGTTAAAATGTTTCAGATTTATCATTTTGTCTGATTTCTGGGTTATTTTTCATGTAACTATTTCTTCATAGTTTTGTCAAATATGTACTTGCCAAAAGTGTTTCAGCTTTTAAAATGGGGAAACAAAGCTGCCAACAGCAGCAACTGTAGGTGGTGTTGTTCCATATGGTTGTTTGTAGAGAGTGAGGGAGGTGGCCAGACCCCTCCTGCCCCAGAGAAGGTTTCGGAAGGGCTTTCTCAGAGCCAGAGCCGTTGATACATGCTATTAGCAGCCTAAATGTTTTACGATTTAAAAACATACAGAAATTGTATATACAAACATGTATATATGTGTGTATATGTAACCATATTAAAAAAACATTTCTCTGGGAGGCCAAGGTGAAATGGGTGCATTGCTTGAGCTCAGGGGTTCAAGTTGCTCGAGTTCAACATGGAGACTTCGTCTCTACTAAACGTAGGAAAATAGCCAGGGGTCGTGGGTGCCGGTAGTCCCAGCTTCTTCGGAGGCTGAGGCAAGAGAATCACTTGAGTCCAAGAGTTTGAGGTTGTTGTGAGCTAGGACACCATAGAACTCTAAGGGTGAGAAAATGACACTAGGTCTCAAAAAAAAAAAAAAACAAAACAAACTTCTGAGAAAACCTTAAAAAAATCATACGTAATTCTAGTACTACTTAGTGGTTGTTCTAGTGTTTTCCCCATACCTGCTTTATGGAACCTGTGCACAGGCCGTGTGTGGGTAACTTTCCCTGCCGTCGTTTCATCCAGACAGTGGTGTTGGGGCCCGGTGCTCCCTGTTTGGTACTATGGCTGCTGGCACCTGGGCATCTAACTCAAACTCACCTGTTCACCTTGCCTGTCCAAGTCTGGGCTCTTTATGCAAAGAGTGGCAACTGTGATGTCCTTGCAGGTTTGGGAAAAGAAACAGGAACACATGTATAAACACCGAAACACTGAAAATCTCTGAGGATACCCTCAGGACTGTGAGATGGCGATGGCAAGTGTGTGAGATGTACAGCTGATCACTGACACATCTACCGAACGAAAAGAAATGTGCCCCCTCCACCATACAGGGACAGATTTACAGGGGCCTCACTGGTTTCCTTGCTTTCAGAAGTCATCTTTATGCATCAGTTTGCTGCAACTAACTCTGCTACCAAGCCTGTGAGGTGGTGGGCCCACTCCATGGCAGAAGCAGTGGGCTTGAGGGTGGCCAGGCAGAGCAGTGTCAATACTCCTCAATCTGCTGGCAGCTGGAGCTCAAACATGTCTGTGATCTGACTCTTGCCCCCTAACCCCTACACTTCACCCCTCAGAGTGGCGTCTCATCCCCAGGTGTGGAGGGGCTGCAGGGTCTTTAGAGGGGAGCAGGGCTACTGCAGGTTTGCAAGGGATAGCCTGGCAGGGCCTGGTCAGGCAGGTGAGGTCCCCAGCTAGGAGGACTCAGGGCCCTGGAGGAGGAAGGAGGAGGTGGGTTCGGGGTACAGGGCCATTACTCAGAGGTAGGGAGGGTGGGGGCTGTTTCAAGGGATTTGCACCCCAGAGGCCAGGAGTCAGCCAACCAGCCCTGCACCAGGCCTCTGAAGGGGCTGGGGCCCTGGGGTTCCCTTGGAGAGGGGTTCTGCAGTGGCCTGTTTCTCTTCCCTTCTTTTCAGTTCCCTGCTGACTCTTCTGGTATCCTGAAAAGTAAGGCTGCAAAGGGCAGATCATCCACGCCCTGTCAGTGCTTCAGAAAAGTGTGACAGTGGGTGCAGTTTGGAAGCAAAGAATTTCCCAGCAGAAGCTGCCTTTGTCCACACTGAAATTGGCAAAGGGAGACGTTGGTGCTGCCCATACTGAGAGCTGAGGCACCATCAGCCTGGACGGGACACTTGTCTCTTCCCTTTCTCCTACTCTTCCCTCTTCTGAGGGCAGGGTCTTAGAAAAAATTTCCTTCTCCTCCCCAACTCTCCTCACTCTGGTGGCTCCAGGTGAGGCCCCATGGGTGGACAGGCCCTGCCTCAGTCGTGGGAGGCCCCATGCATGGATCCCAGTTCAGGGTTCACTCAGCTGTGGGGCAGGTGGGTGGAGCTTGCCCCCATTTGTCTAGCCAAAGACCCTGAGGTGGGTTAGCATGCCCCAAGTCACATGCTGCTGAGCGACTCATGGAGATGGGCCCAGGCTGCTGGCCACAGATGGGCCCTCAGTACTCTGAGGGCTGCCCTGGTCACCTCCTTTCCCTCCTCAGGGCATCTGGAGTGTGGATGAGCCTCCATGGGCTTCACCTGATAGGCTTTTCTGGACAAGAAGGCAGTGCACAGGACACAGGGGATGGCGCTTCAAGCTGGAGGGCCACCTGGGGCCTGCACACAGGCACCCAGATGCCCACAGCCTCAGATACCCTTGGCATCTCCAGGTGCTCCTCTCACTGGACTCTGGTCCAGCCAGGACTCCAGTCTGGACAGTGAGCCCATCCTCCGCCCTCAGGGAAGGCTTGGAAGAAGGCCATCCTGGTATTTTCCATCCCAGAAGTGTCTCTTTCAATGAAAATATCCACGAGCCTTGAGGGGCAGGGGTGGACTGAGTCTGTGGGCAGGGACAGGTCCGTGCCCAGAGATGGTGACACAGGGCATCTGAGGAGTCCCCTCCCAAGTCACTGTGGGTTTCCAGAACATCCAGACTCCTTCCCGAGGGTGTGGGCATTGGGCAGCGCCTTCATTATAAACACCAAAGACCCAAACTCCCTTAGCGTCTGTGAACAAAGACAGTTTTTATTTCTTTTTACTGCCTCAACTGTGGGATGCATTCTCCTGCCAACTGAGAGCATGATTCATCAAGGAAGATAATGTTTTCCAGGGGTTACTTGTGTGGTTTCCATGGCGGCATCACCGTAAGGACATCAGAAGTGGCAGGAGGCCAGACGGGCACGTGGCTGCCCCTCACAGGGCACAGCCTGAGCAGTGGACGCTGTCTGGACTCCTGTCCTAGCTCTCAGCATGGATGTCCACTGTCCCTCTGGTCTCATAGCCTAGGAGCCTGTGCCCTGGCCATGCCTAGGAGGGCTAGGGGTCTGGCTGGGCCAGGTCACAGGGAGATTGGGCTGAGTGTGCCCTGGGGCAGGCAGCAGCCAGCTCCCCAAGAACCACCTCGAGCTGAGGCCCCCCACAGCAAGGCAAGGGAAGGGCCCTGGTTTCTTCTGGGGGAACCTCTGAAAACCCCACACTCTGGTTATGGGGGAGAGAGACATTCTCAGGACAGGTGTGCTCACGGCCCTTCCTTCACTGCTTCCTCTAATTACCCCTTCCTCTAATTGTGCACTACACAGCCGCCCCTGCCAGCCTGGAGAAGCTCCATTAGGCCTTCTGGCTGGTGTCCCGGGCCACGTGCATTGGCCTGATTCCATTTCGTTTTGTTGTCCGTGGGACCGAGAACAGTTTCTTCTGGTGAGAACCAGGCACCTGGTGAGAAGCTCTGGTCCTGAGCTCCATCATTTCAAAGAGATGCTCAAAAAAGATGACACTGTGATGTCACTGTGAGAAGAAGCCTCTGCCCCAAAGCCCAGGAACTCAGGAGGCCATGGCAGGGAGGCGTTGGCATAGGTACCGGAGGACAAGGATACCTCAGATGGGTTTCCCTCCCTGTGCCAGGCTCTCCGCCCTTGTAGCCCTACAAGTTGGGATAGGCTGGGCTGAGGAAAGGGGCAGAGGCATTTGGGGGAAGAACCCCTTGCTGCATTTGAGAGCAGATCTATGTGAACTTCCCCTTCCTTCCACTTCTCCCTGGGAAGGAAGGTCTGAATTTAGAGGAGCACCCAGAAAGGTGCTTACATGGGCTAGAGGACCCTGCTTTCCTGGGGAAATCTCAGCTCTGTCCCCTCCTAGAGCCCCCCACCAAGGCCGCGCCAGTCCTAGGAACACAGTCCTGCATGCCTCTGTTAACACACAGAGGGCCACACTGCAGCACCCTGGACGGGCGGGGCTACCCGAACGGGCAGGGCATCTCTGGAAGGGGAGGGGTACCTTCCTGACCTTCTCTCCTCAGGGCTGTTGGTCAGGAGAGCCCCCTGCACACCTGCCAGGCTGGGCCCGGATGTGGGCTATGGATCTGGATGGGTTAATCCTTCCCGTTACCTCATGCAGGCCTCTAGTTCCATGGAAAAAGCAAAACATCTGGCAGTAATATGTCCTTAATAGCTGTCTGTGCTGTGGGGGGAGTTGCTCCTTAGAGCCAAGTACAGGCAGATTTTGTGGGATTGGGGAGCCAGCAGGAGGCCTGGCGAGGACCCCAGGGGAGGGGCTCCCTGGGAACTGACAGCCATGGGACTCCTGCCGCCATCTGGCTCCCAGAGCCCACCCCCGCGGGTCTGAGGCCAGCCCAGGGCAGCCAGAGCATTCCTGTGAGTGAGAGTCATTTCCTGCATGCTGACCCTGGGGTGGGGTCCTGCGGGGTCTGGGGGCTGTGGTGGGAGCAGCAGCTGGGTTCATCCCACTGGTGGGCGCCAGGATGGGTAGGTCCTGAGCAGGAAGCTCCAACCCAGGTCATGTAAAGGCCCATCTGGGTCTGGGGGCTGTGCCTCTCTCCCTCTGTGCCCCCTCCACAGCTCGTGGGCCTGAAAAGTGACCCAAGGGGGCGAGACCCACACCCTAGTGAAGCCTCATGTCAGACAGCGAGGGAACAGGGTTGGGGTGTGCAGGGTCTTCTCCACCCCCCACCCGTGAAGGCAAGCTCTGTGAGGCTCCCCACTGGCCATCTTGGAGCAGACTGCCCCTCCCCTGCCCGCCTGACAAGGGTGCTCAGCTGCAGGGCTGCCTTGGCTGGAGTCCCACAGCTGAGACCAGCAGCCCTTCTCCTGCTGGGCCCCGCGGTGGGGAGGAGGGAGGACTCCTTCCCGCTCTGCAGGAAGCTGAGCAAAGGCACCTCAATCCAGGTCACTGTGGCCACACCACTCAGACATTCAACAGGTTTCCACATGAGATCACAACATCTGCAGGGGGCCACCGAGACCCTCCGTCTCTCCTCCTGACCATACCACAGCTCAGAGAAGCTGCCAATATTCTGCACGGTGTTCCCAGGCTGGGTTGGTCTGAGCTCTGTCACCGCCCCTCTTTCCCAGCTCCTAGACGCTCCATTTTCTCCAACTGTCCAGAGAAATCCCAGGTGGGAACTGTGGTAAGCATAATAAGAGTGTTGGGCAGGGCAACTGCCCAGTGCTCCTGTGGAGCTGAGGTCCATGGGCCCTGGGGCCTTTGAGTGGGACCCGCCCACCTCAACCTGCACTTCCTGGCATCTGGTCCCCATGTCTCCACTTGGGAGCCCTGATCTGGGCTTCCCAGGAGCTCCCTGGGCCTGTATGGTCTGAATAGTCTGATCAAACCTCAAAGAGTGCAAGGCGTGAAATCAGCTGTTCCAGATCCTCGGCCTTGGGGGTCTCAAAGCACAGAATTATTGTCAGAGCTCCCTCTGGGATGTGGCGGGGTGCAGTGGGGGTGGGGAGGAAACAAGTGCCATCACCCTGTTCTGGGTACCAGGGGGTGCAGGCCCTGGCAGGTGGGAGGCTGACAGCCAAGCCCCCCCCCAAGGTGCCTGGCCTCTGCCCCTCAAGGCTTCAGCTGAGGATCCTGGGGTTCTCATGGATCCTGGGCTGTCACCAGCTTCTGACACAGTTTCCTTCCCAAATACACAGTATCCCGAAACTTCAAGTTCTGCTGGTTGTTTCTGCTGTAGGGGTGGGAGGTCATCATCCCTCACTTGGAAGGCCCAGGACTCTGTGGAGGGGTCTCTGGCCCAGGTTGGGTCAGAGTGGGCACCTGAGGCCAGACCCTCCCCTAGGAGGGCCCCGCAGGGTCTGAGGCTGGCCCTGCAGTAACGGTGGGGGTCCCACCAGCCGTTGGCAGCGTGGCTTTGGGGCCCCAGCCCTAGAGAAACCGTTAAGACACGGGCCCTGTCTCCAGACCCGCAGCCCAGCAGGGCCTAGATGGCCAACCGGCTGTGGCGGCCAGCCTGGGGGTGCTCCGGGTTGGAGGACAGCGCGGGAGGGCCGGTGGGGGTCACTCCAGCTAGCCTGGTGCCGCCTGGTCGCCACACCCTCCTCTGTTCCCCGCACGCCCCGAGCCAGGCTCTTCCAGGACGTGCACGGGGCGGGGGCGCCCTCTGCTGCCCGTCGTCGGACCGTCCGGCCCGCACCGCTGCCCACCCGGTGAGGGAGAACAGCGGCAGCAGGCGCCCAGCCGGAATTCGTGAGTCCACCTGCACCCGTGAGATCAAGGGTTCTTGTCCCTCAACCCCCACCGGGTCCAGGGATCTGTCCCTCCTGGTCCGGTCCTGCCAGGGGGCAGCAGGTGGGTGAGGGTGAGGGGCGACCCCGGGCTGGGGGAATCCTTCCCACCGGAGGCCACCTCTGGGCCAGGGGCAGCGGCAGGGCAGGGGGCAGAGGCCCAAGGTTCAGCCTGCCACACTGGGACGCCCCAGTCTGTTCCACGCTGCCTGCTGATAGGACTGCGCTCGATCTGGGCACCCGGGGACCTGGTCACTCAGGCTGCAGGAGCAGCCCCACCCAGGCCACAGTCCCCACCCCGTGTTCTTCCCAAGACCCCCATGGCTGTGTGGGTCAGGACATGATTGTGCTCGGGGCATGGCCTTCCTCCCCCGGGGGGGGGGGGGGGGGGGGGGGGGGGGGGGGGGGGGGGGGGGGGGGGGGGGGGGGGGGGGGGGGGGGGGGGGGGGGGGGGGGGGGGGGGGGGGGGGGGGGGGGGGGGGGGGGG
>CAUYRH010080481.1:0-23657 GCA_963574655.1 Perodicticus potto | reverse complement strand
CACTCCTGTTTTCAGCTTCCAACGGTTGCCTCTCTAAAGCCAATAGTGTAAAACAGAACTCTCGCCTAGCCTCCAAGGCTCTCCCGAATCTGTCCTCAATCTTTCTACTTCCCTCAAATTCTTTTTTTTTTTTTTTTTTTTTGACAGACCCTCAAGCTGTCACCCTGGATAGGATGCAGTGACATCACAGCTCACAGCAACCTCCACCTCCTGGGCTCAAGCAAGTCTCCTGCCTCCACCTCCCAAGTAGCTGGGACTACAGGTGCCCACCACAATGCCCGGCTATTTTTTGGTTGCAGCCGTCATTGTTGTTTGGCAGGCCGGGGGTGGATTCAAACCCGCCAGCTCAGGTGTACATGACTGGTGCCTTAGCCGCTTGAGCCACAGGCACTGAGCCATGTATGTATTTTTGAACATACATGTATGAACATTCATGTGTGTTACCTGCTTCTAACTCTATTCTAGAACAAATAATTTATTAAATAATTTGTCTATTAATTTTGTGTTATCCAAGTGTCTTCTCCCCTCTAGAATCATACACAGATTTTTTGTTGTTGTTGTTGAGACAGAGTCTCACTTTTTTGACCCCCAGTAGAGTGCCATGGCATCATAGCTCACAGCAACCACAGATTCTTGGGCTCAAAGGATCCTCTTGCCTCAGCCTCCCAAGTAGTTGGGATTACAGTCTCCTGCTACAACACCCAGCTATTTTTTACAGACAGGGTCTACCTCCTGCTCAGGCTGGTCTTAAACTCGTGCACTCAAGCAATCCACCAGCCTTGGCCTCCTAGAGTGTTGGGATTACAGGGGTGAGCCACCACCCCTGGCGGAATCAATAATCATACACAGATTATTGATTCTAGTAAGAAAGGAGGGTTGTTATTTGCACATGTTCCCTTTGAGATATGTCAGAAACTTGGACTAATTTCAGTGAAGGGCACATCAATATCAGGACAGATCCCAGACACCACTTAAAACAAGCAAAATGAATTAAGATGTTTACCCCGAAGAAAGGTTCAAATGGGAAAACCAAGTCACAGCCTCTAATGTCACAAGATAAAGGGAGAAAGCCCTGATCAAATTTTTGGAGCACAAAACAAGAGGAATTAGACCCAAGGAGAGTAAGCTATCAGGCTGGAGAAGGGTCAGCATTGTCAGCTAAGGGAGAGACCCCTTTCCTGGGGCCATTTCATTCCCGGAAGTAGAGGGTTGGATGAGGTGACACCCCTGCGCAAATAATTTTTCCATCTTAGGTATTTTATATTCCTTCTCCCCAGGAACAAATACGAAAATGTCTTAAGTGTCTAAGAAAAGAAAGAGAAGAGATTCAAGAAATCCAGTCAAGGGAAAAGAAAAGAATACAAGTCCTCCTGGTAGGTCATCACTCCTTCTCTAAGTCCCTCCCCGTCCTCAGGGTCTGGCGTGTGACCAAGGCCACAGAGGGCATAGGGCTTTGAACTCATTTGAGCTTGAATCCTGACTCTGACACTAACTATATGAACTCACAATTCTCTAACTTTAGTTTACTTATCTATAAAATGGAGAGTAAAAATTTTCACAATCTCATCGAATTGCAGTAAGGATTAAATGAGATTGTGCCTGTAAAGTAGCTTAGGGCCGTGCACAAAGAGTGCACTTCACAAAAGGCAGGAGGTGGAGTGTCCCCACCACCTCCCCTTCGTGTTGTCTCAGCCCTACCCCATTTAGAAGCTCCAGCAGACGATGCTGAGGCAATGCTGTGTAGTCTAGCTTCCAGGAGTGAGATGTGGGTAGAAAGGAAACACCGACATGTGCGTGCGTGCGTGTGTGTGTTTGTGTGTGTGTGTGTGCATGGAGGGTTGTTCTGTTTTTACCACCAAATCTTGGAGGATGTTGATCTAGACCAGGAAGGAGAAGGGAGCAAAGTAAGGGAAAATAAGAAAAAGGAAGAGGAGGAGAAATGAGCTCGAAAACTTCCTCCGCCGCTCTCCTTTTGCCCCTTCAGACTCAGGTGTCCACCAAGAGACAACAGGTGATTTCCGAGTTTGCACACCTGAGCCAGTTCCTGAAGGAACAGCAGAGCGTCCTCTTAGCGCAGCTGGAGAGCCTAGATGAGGACATCTTAAAGCAACAGGATGAGTTTGACTTCCTGGTGGCTGGGGAGATCTGTCGGTTTAACGCTCTGATCGAAGAACTGGAAGAGAAGAATGAGAGGCCGGCAGGGGAGCTCCTGACGGTGAGCCCCGAACCCTGCTTCACCTGTGCCCTCCTGTGACCATTGCACCTGTGCCTGTCTAAGCTATATCTCCTTCACTCACACATCTCTGTTGTCCCAGACGGGAGGTGGATCACAGGGCTCAATGCTTCCTCAAGTGTTCCTTAGACACCTTGCTCTCTGGTCTCCATCTCTTCATCCCACCATCCATCAAATAGGGAAGATACTTTCCTTAACTATCTCACAGAGCTTTTGTGAGGATACAATAGTAAAATGGAATTTGAAGTAGCACTTTGGAAAGTATCAAGTACTTTGCAAACAAATGTCAGATGATATTCCCAAACCATTCTCTATAACCTAAATGTTACCATTGGCCGGTCAGGAAGTTTTTTTTTGTTTGTTTTGTTTTGTTTTTGCAGTTTTTGTCTGGGGTCAGGTTTGAACCTGCCACCTCCAGTATATGGGGCCGGTGCTGTACTCCTTTGAGCCACAGGCACCGCCCCGGTTAGGAAGTTTGTCCTCCTTTATTTCACTTCCTTGGGACTTATCTTTGCCTCTAACAAGCAGGGGCAGTTACCTACCTGGGTCTATAAAATAAAATCACTGGGCTCCGATCCCCAAGCCTAGTAAACTCTAACACTCTACAGATCTGGTGCCTTTTTTCTATCCAGGGCTAGGAATGTGGTATTTTTTAGTCTTAAGAAAAGTGGGAGGGAGAAACTGGAAACTGAATGCCTCTGTCTCTCTCTCCTATAGGATATCAGAAGCACTCTAATAAGGTAGGTGACATAGTTCCTCTCTTCCCCTTTCTCACTGAAGTATACATACATGAACCACATGCCTAGTTATTGCCATATAAACATAACATTCTCATATTAAGGACATAAATTCACATATAAACTTGCACATACACAGGTGCATTCTCATGTACAGCTGTACGTACTCATCCTTACAGAATTTATATCTGTCTATGGCAGTGGTTCTCAACCTTCCTAATGCCATGACCCTTTAATACAGTTCCTGTGGGTTGCAACCTACAGATTGAGAAACACTGGTCTATGGGAAGTGGCAGAACAAGATGACAGGCTGACTTAAGGCATCATTAAGGAGGTTAATTCCCAGACCCCACCATTTTTGTGCCATTAGATGTGAAACCAGAAAGTGCCGGAAACCAGAGGCTGTGTCCCCTGAGCTGGGCGAGAAGATTCGGGACTTCCCCCAGCAGGCCCTCCCGCTGCAGAGGGAGATGAAGATGTTTCTGGGTAAGAGAATCCCGGGTCCCCACAGAGAACAGGTGGGCATGAAGCCCAGCTTTAGGAATGGCCTCTGTGCTTCACAGTCAAGTGGTGTCGTGGCAAGGTTTATCCCTTTCTGGTGCCTTGATTTTCTTATTTGCAGATTCTTATAAAATCTGCCTGTTAGAATATTATGAAGAAAGATAATAAAGGTGAAGATTTTTGGGAAAAAAATTGAACTGATTTAAAAAATAATTACACAAATTTGATCAGTTGGCATTAAATAATATAAAAGATAATGATTAATGACATTTGTCATTCTCAATAAGTTAAAAAGCCCATGGAACATTTGTGATATGTAATAAGTTTTTGATAATAAGCATTGTTAATTAGTAGCTGTCACAGTATTTATCCTATGGCATCTTATCCCCCCCCACTTTCCTTCTGTTGGTCTAGCCCTCTGAGTTGGACTGCCTATGAGGGTACTGTGCCCACTTCCCTTTTCTGGAACAGGGAATGGTGATGGGAAAGGGAGGGGGAGAGTTTGAAATGACAGATGGTAAAGGAATGTGGCTCTATGTCATCACCTCCTACTGCCACCTATTTCTCAATGACCCACCCACAAGACTGTCACCTGAGAAGAACTTTTCCCCATAAGTCCACTTCCTGGAAGTATTCTCAGTGGCCTGGCAGTAAAGGAAAGTTTACCTAATCAAAGGCTCACTTTTGACTACCCCCACAATAATTTCCAAGCAGACAAGAAATAAATGGACCCACTCATCTCTTTATTAGGCAGATGTTTCTTGAGCATTTACTATGTCCTGGGTCCTGTGGATACAGAGGTGAGCACGGCAGATGTAGTCTGTGCCTGCTCAAAGCTAGAGCAGTGGGTCTCAGAGTGGGGGCCCACCCAACAGCATCAGACCCCCTGGAACTTATTCAAAGTGGAGATTTTCAGCCCCCACCTTCTCTTTGTTCCTCCCCTCTTATGTGCCTCAGTTTCCTCATCACTAAAAGTTCTGCGGCTTTGTGAGACTAATGAAATATCATCCTATTTTATTTATTCTTTACAGAAAAACTCCATTTTGAGTTGGACTATGAGCCAGGTAAGCAGCTATATCAGGATGAGACAGAGTGTTGAGTCCCTGAAAAGGAGAGACAGTTAGACAGGGTTCTGCGCTGGGCACCATAATATTCATATACGTACATGCATGCGTGTGTATATGCATCATACATATATACACATGTGTCTTATATCATGTATACATGCAGTATGTACCTATGTCACTGCCTTTGCAAGGCACTCAGGAGAACCATGAAGAAGGGACAGGCACACTCATGTACAGCGTGTGTGGTATGAAGCTCACATCCTGCTCTGTGCATCTTGGGTGGATAGAAAGACTAAACTGGAATGGGATAAAGTCTGTCAGGGAAACCTTTCTGGATAAGGGGAACTTTAATCTGCATTTAAAATCATATTCTTAGAACTGTCAGAAGCCCCTGCTCCCTCTAAGACTTCATTTCATAGGTAACAGAAGGAGGATGGCCTGTGGAATGAATAGAATGGACCCCTTCAAGGCATTTGTTCCCAGTGGAACAGCCAAAGGCCCTGGAGAGTCATTGAATTGTTAGAAGAGGCTCACTAACCTGTGGATGTATCCAAATGCATGATATTTTCTCAGTTTATGAATACTAAAAGTTACAATATGCAGGGGTCTGCAGAAGATTTTGGTCCTCAGACTCTGACAGTTTTAGAATGATGAAAGCAGAGTGAGTGAGCCAGAGAGCCGGCAGGAATGGAAAGTAGATGAGCAGGTTCCCTGGGAGGAAGGCAGGGGGGCACCACGAAGTTTGGATGGAGGAATTTTCTCCTCCTTCTGAGACAGAGCCACAGGGATGGGAGGGTGAAGTGTAGCAGCAGGAGCAGGTCCCAGCGGGCACTCCCAGCTTCGGAAGCCAGCCAGGGTGCAGTGAGCAAAACAGCTGTTCAGGGGACCACACAGACCCACATGAGAGCTGCTGCCTCCTTGAGGCAGGCTCCTCAGGCTTTACCATGTGCCTGCATTACCGGGGCATCCTGTTAGGATGCAGATTCTGAGAGGCTGTTCCCAGGTGATGCCACACTGTCGGTCCACTGGCATTGCACACATTGTTGGTAACAATAGTGCTTACAGGGGACACCAGGTGGAGATTTTAAACCCTCCTATGCTGACATCTGTGTCCCTTCTGGTTTTTCCCACAGCGCACATCTCTCTAGACCCCCAGACTTCCCACCCCAAGCTCCTCTTGTCTGACGACCACCGGCGTGCTCAGTTCTCCTACAAATGGCAGAACTCTCCAGACAGCCTTCAGCGTTTCGACCGGGCCACCTGTGTGCTGGCCCAGGATGGCTTCACGGGGGGGAGACACACGTGGGTGGTGAGTGTAGACCTGGCCCATGGGGGCAGCTGCACCGTGGGGGTGATGAGCGAGGACATGTCGCGGAAGGGGGAGCTTCGGCTGCGGCCAGAGGAGGGGGTGTGGGCCGTGAGGCTGGCCTGGGGCTTTGTCTCGGCTCTAGGCTCCTTCCCCATGAGGCTAGTGCTGAAGGAGCAGCCCCAGCAGGTGCGGGTGTCTCTCGACTATGAGGTGGGCTGGGTGACCTTTGCCAACGCTGTCACCCGCGAGCCCATCTACACCTTCACTGCCTCCTTCACTAGGAGGGTCTTTCCCTTCTTTGGGCTGTGGGGCCGGAGGTCCAGTTTCTCCCTTAGCTCCTGAGACGGTGCAGTGAACCTCCTCTAAGTACAGGCCTCACATCAAGTACTATGTGGACTTAATCCCTGGCTGGGTCACCTGAAGACTTGGAATAGAAATGACTACTTTAGACAATGATTTGGAGCCAGGGTCAAGGGTTGACCTTGAATCTGCTTGCTGATCAAGCCCCTTGCCCTGTGCCTAGTGAATGGCCAGGGTATCCGGGGATCCAGGCTGCTCCCTGCTCTCCTCACTGACATCCCCACCAAGCACAGAAGTAGGTAGCTGTTTCCAGGACAGAACACTGAATTTGGAGTCAGAAGACCTGAGTTCTAGAATCAGCCTTGTAACCAAGCAATTGTATGACCTTAAGCAAGGAATCTCACCTCTCTTCATCTTTTCTTCAAAAAAATTTTGGGTTCATATACTCACATTCTCAAGAAACATTTATCGTGTGCTACCTATGAACCAAGTGGTGTGGTAGGCACTGGTGATGTGAAAATAAAAAGAAAAATGCCTATTCAATATCTGATGGCACTCCTGGGAAGAGATGAGACACAAAGAGGAAGTTACAGCACAGTGTGGTGGGTGCTGTGTCACGGGTCTGACCTTGGCATTGTGGTGCTCAGAGAAGGGAGGAATAGTCCAGCCTGGAGTGAGAGGATGAGTCAGTGATGGCTTTCTGGAGGGGGCGAGTTTAAAGGACAAACATGCATGGTGAATGAGGGAAGGTGGGGAAGGGCATCTCAGGAAGAGGGAACATCAGAGAACTGGCTGGGTGCCCTATGACCATGGAACAGTGGGACATCTTCATTGCCCTTATGAGCAGATGTGTGCTATCCCCCCTCTGGCTCCACTTGCTCCCTCCCTCAACCTGATGGTGCCATTTCTGGCTGAGATGAAGGTGCAGGGCCTAGGGGAGGCATGGCCATAAACCTCAACTCAAGGACCACATTCAACCCTGAGGAAAATTTTCTTTCTCATCAGTTGATGACTGAGGTCAAGAAATGAGATGGTGGAAGCAAATGAATCACAAAGAGCTCAGCTGTGGGAGCAGAAATGGCACCATATGTTTGTTTGTTTGTTTTGCAGTTTTTGGCTGGGGCTGGGTTTGAACCCACCACCTCTGGTATATGGGGCCACCGGTGCCCTACTCTTTTTTTTGAGACAGAGCCTCAAGCTCTCACCCTTGATAGAGTGCCGTGGCATCACAGCTCACAGCAACCTCCGATTCCTGGGCTCAAGCGAGTCTCTTGCCTCCACTTCCCAAGTAGCTGGAACTACAGGCGCCTGCCACGGCGCCCGGCCATTTTTTTGGTTGCAGCCGTCGTCGTTTGGCGGGCCCGGGGCTGGATTCGAACCCACCAGCTTAGGTGTACGTGGCTAGCGCCTTAGCCCGTTGAGCCACAGGTGCCGAGCCAGGGTGCCCTACTCTTTTGAGCCACAGGTGCCACCCCAGAAATGGCACTATCTGCACCCTTGTACTGCGTAAAAAATCCTAGGACGCCAGGAGGATAAGTTGAATGACCTAAAACCTTTAGCCTAAAGCAGTGGTTCTCATAATGCCACTGCCCTTTAATACAGTTTCTGTGGGTTGCAACCCACAGGTTGAGAACCGCTGGCCTAAAGAGTTGAGACTGCTGTAGGGCTAGACAAAAATGTGACATCTGAGAAGTGGGGTGGAAGAAGGGAAACATTAGGGATTTGGAGAAGATGAGTAGATTTGGAGTGGACAACTCTATGAGAGACAGGAAGCCAGTTGATACTGGGGAGGCCACAGGCGGGCATGGTGTGAAGAACCTGGCTATTAGTCAGTTGGAAATCCCCTGTCCTGGTGCTGGAAGGACAGGCCTATCCTCTCACACATGGTTGCTTAGAATTTGGAAAATGCTATCAGTCGTTCCACGGAGGGACTGTAAATCCTATGCATAATAAAAATAATATTGTCTTAACTGTACTGAGTGACCACATTTTATTTTCTAGTTTTTGTTGATGTTGTATTTTATTCTTCGTAATCATGCCCTTCTCTCACAGTATCTTAACATTATCTGTTTACTCTGCTCAGACATAAAGTACAAAGTTCTATTTTCCCTATTCTGTCCTCTTGGAGGATGGGAACTGTCCTGAGTGTAACCTCAAAGGGACAGGGCACAGAGTGCTTAAGGCCCAGGCTTAGAATTCATCTGAGGAGAAAAACCTTGGAGAGCAAGAGCCAGGCATTGGAGGGAGAGTGTATTGTTTTCCCTGGGGGTATTCATTATTTCATATAAAATGTTATATGTTCCAAAAACTAAAATAGACACATACAAGTGCCTATATTATAAAACATATCCAAAACTCCAAAACCTGAGATTCTACTAAAAAGTGAATTATATTTTTCTGTTTATTTTTACTAGTTTTATCTGGGTCTTTAAAAATGACTATTAGCCTATACTGTATATGTGTATGAAGATCCTGGCCTGCTGTTGGGGGGCTTTACACACTTTATATCACCTAACCACGGTAACTCTGTGAGGTATATCTTATTTATTTATTTATTTTTTTAGAGACAGAGTCTCACTTTGTCGCCCTCAGTAGAGTGCTGTGGCGTCACAGCTCACAGCAATCTCCAGCTCTTGGGCTTAGGCGATTATCTTGCCTCAGTCTCCCAAGTAGCTAGGACCACAGGCGCCTGCCACAATGCCAAGCTATTTTTTTAATTGCAATTTGGCTGGGGCTGGGTTTGAACCTGCCACCCTTGATATATGGGGCCAGCGCCCTACTCACTGAGCCATAGGCGCCACCCCATCTTCCCCCCCTCTTTTTAAGAGACAGGGTTTTGCCATATTGCCCAGAGTTCACGAGCTTCTGGGCTCAGGTGATTCTTCTGCATCAGCTTCTCAAGAAGCTGGGATTCCAGGCTTATGCCACTACGGCCAGCTAGATTCTTTTATTATCTCACTTTTAAAGTTAAGAAAGCTGAGGCCCATTGAGTTTTGATTATTTTCTCAGCTAACATCACACAGCCAGATTTTCAATTCATGTCTGACTCAGAGCTCTTTTATTTTTTATTTTTTGTGGAGACAAGTTCTTACTATGTTGCCCACACTGGTCTTGAACTCCTGGCCTCAAGGAATCTTCTTGACTCAGCCTCCTCAAGTGCTGAGATTACAGGTGTGAGCCACCATACCTGGCCTCAAGTTGTTAACCATTATACTGTACTGCCTTATTCAGAAATAGATGCCAGGTGGATCTTGGTGAATATTTGAAGGCTGGCTACACTCCCCACGAGTGACTTGAATTCAGAAAGGCAATTTATATTTCTTAAACTGAAAAATAAAACTGCCAGCAAGTGAAAACGCTCCTCCCCTAGGATAATTTTATTTAATACTTGAAACTTACTTACTTTTAGAATGTAGAGTCAGCAAAGGAAGTAGATAGATCTAAAACATGATAGCTTTAAGACAAAGGCAGCTGGAGGAACCTCTATGTTCCGCCCTCCAGGGGCAGGGCTCCCAGTTCCCTCCCCAGGCAGTGCCAAAGTCTAGAGCAGTGGTTCTCAACCTTCCTAATGCTGTGGTCCTTTAATACAGTTCCTGTGCATCGTGACCCCTTTGGACTTTATTAATGGTTTGTGGCATTTGGATGGTTTCGAACCACTGCTCTAGAGGCTCCTGTGCTCCCTTATTGTCCCTTCCAAGACATCAAAGGACTATTTCACGCTGAATATCCACAGGTTTACACCTGATTTAGTCACAGCTTACATCATAGCAACTCTTTCTATTGCAAAAATAGGAGAACCATTCAAGTTAGTTCAAATAACAGGAACATTTATTACATGAACAGACACAGAAATGAGGAAAAATGGATTTTCCATCGTTAGCCAGGCCTCTAGAGATGTTATGGCAGGGGTAGGGTGGGGCAGGACGGAACACCACCAGTTTCTGTAGGAAGAGCTAGAGATGCAAAAAATGCTGGTGACGGCTTGGCACTCATAGCTCCAAGTGGTTACCAGTGGTTAGGGTGCTGGCCACATACACCAGGGCTGGTGGGTTCGAACCCGGCCTGGGCCTGCTAAACAACAATAACAATAACAATAAAAATATATCTGGGTGTTGTGGTGGGTGCCTGTAGTCCCAGCTACTTGGGAGGCTGAGACAAGAAAATCGCTTAAGCCCAAGAGTTTGAGCTGTGACGCCACAGCTCTCTACCCAGGGTGACATAGTAAGACTGTTCAGAAAAAAAAATGCTGGTGATAATAATGTACACACATAGAACTCATTTTGGCCAAACACCATAATAAATATTTACATACTATTTCATTTAATCCTCACAATGACCCTATAGGAACAGACAAAAATGGTTTGGGGTGTAGGAGACCCTGCACCAAGCTTGTGGAAGCAGTCACTAGCTCTTGAGGGAGGTGCTGGGAGCGGGACAATCTCCTAGCTGGCATGGAGATGTTTGGCTGCCCAGAGACAAGCCCTCAAACAGATGCATGCGATAATGAGTTAAGATGGGTCGCTCATTAGCAAGCAGGTGTTATACATTGGACATTCCTGGTGCAGCACGGTGGGAGTCCAGCCCGGGGCGAAAGAGCACGTAGCTCTCTGTGTGTAGGGGGCCCCCATGCCTGTTGTATAATGCTTCAATAAAAGGCCATGGCAGAGGTTGCTCGGCTCGGGGCTCTCCCTGGAATATGGGAAGCCCCCTTTTTGCAGGCATTTTATACCTTCAATCCGTGGTCCCGGCTGTTTTTTCTTTTTTCTTTTTTTTTTGAGACAGTCTCACTATGTCAACCTCAGTAGAGTACTGTGGTGTCACAGCTCACAGCAATCTCATATCCTTGGGCTTAAGTGATTCTCTTGCCTCATCCCCCCAAGTAGCTGGGATTACAGGTGTCCGCCACAAAACCCAGCTATTTTTGTTGTTGTTGTCATTGTTGGTTGTCAGGCCTGGGCTGGGTTCGAACCCGGCAGCTCCGATGTATGTGGCTGGTGCTCTAGCCGCTGAGCAGGTCCTGGCTGCTTTTATTCCTGGGGCAACAGGGTGCCCACAGTGGGCACCGACATTGGGGTTTCTCACCCATGGCCGTGGGTATGGGACAAGATAAAGTTGTCTAGGCTTTGTTACCCGTGGGAAAGAGCCATGTGTTCTTACATAGCCATGACTGTGTACAGCGAAGGCATGCATATGTAACTGCTGTTTGGCGTGTCGCCACTATTCTCCTGGGTATAAAGGTGTACAAGACCTTCTGTATGTCCAGATTGTGCAGAATTTTTGTGTAACTCAGCTCCCTGGCCGCCAGGAGCTGGATAAGAGCAGACCTCCTACTTGTTTATCACTCATGAGCTGAATAAAGCATGTTGCACCTGCCCTCCATGCCTGAGTTTCTTTCCGAATCAGAACACTGGCATTAGAGACCCTATCAGGCAGATGCTATTATTAATATCCCTGTTTTGTACATAAAGGAACTGAGACATGGAGGTCAACTAACTGGTTCCAAAACTACCAATGGTAATAAGTAGCAGAGCAGACATACGGGTTCAGGTGGTTCAGCTCCCTAGTGTGTGGTCATGACCATTATGGTGTATATTGTATGTTCAAGAATGGGTAGGGAGGGGGTTTGAGGTCCAAGGAAGCCTGGAGACTGGATCATCCTATGGCCTCTCAGCAGCATGGGTCATGAACAACCTGCTCCAGTACACGCCCTGTGTGCAGCTCCAATTCCCTCTGCACCTGCTCTTCCGGCCAGCTAATGGCACTTTCCTCACAATTCCCTTCTGAGTCTTCAAGGGAACCCAATGGTTTCAGTTAATTACCATTGTCTCTCTTTGATAAGAATTTTCTCAACTGGCCACCTCATAGACTTGATTGGCCAACCATCTGCTGATCAAATGTCCAGCCCTAGCCCGATCTTCTGTGTCATCCCTGGCCTATTGGTCAGAGGAGGGCAGAGGGAAGTCTGGCAGTGCCTATGCAGTAATAGACTTCTCTCCAGTTGAGAGACCCTTGGAGCTGTCAGTCTCCTTCAGTCCTGGTACAAGTTCTCTGTGCAACATTAGCCCCACCTGGGGTGCAAGGATTGTTAGCTTCACCTTCAGGAGTGAGTGTTCCTTCCTTGGCTAATGTCCAGCTCTTATGAGATCTGACAAGTAAGTTTCCTAACTGATCCTAGGGAATGTGCTACATACCTCATGCTGAATATCACTACAGTCACCTTTGAAGTACTCCCTTTGGGAAGTTGTGTACCATGCCGGTGCCTATTCCACCCTTCAAAACAATGTTAACGAACTCTTATTCTGGAATGGCCATGAAAGCTGTCATCACATTACCCTTGATGTCCTGATCAAAATGTCTTCCTTTCAAGTTTCTTTTATCTTTTTTTTTTTGCAGTTTTTGGCCAGGGCTTGGTTCGAACCCGCCACCTCTGGCATATGGGGCCGGTGCCCTACTCCTTTGAGCCACAGGTGCTGCCCTTTTATTTTTTTGAGACCGAGTCTCAAGCTGTCACCCTGGGTAGAATGCCGTGGTATCACAGCTCACAGCAACCTCCAGCTCCTGAGCTTAAGTGATTCTCTTGCCTCAGCCTCCCAAGTAGCTGGGACTACAGGCGCCCGCCACAATGCCTGGCTATTTTTTGGCTGTAGTTGTCATTGTTTGGCAGGCCCAGACTGGATTCAACCCCACCAGCTCTGCTGTATGTGGCTAGCGCTTTTATCTTTAGGTAAAAAAGTCATTGAGGGCCAGATCAGGTGAGTAGTGATGATGTTCCAAAATAATTATTTGTTTACTGGCTAAAAACTCCCTCATAGACAGCACTTTACTCAGGGCAACCAAGTTAAGACTCTGTCTTAAAAATAAATAAAGAAAGAAATAAAAACGGCTTTTTGCCCTTTAAAAAAAAAAAACAAAAAACTCCCTCATAGATAGTGCCATATGAGCTGGTGTATTGCTGTGATGCAAGAGCCTTGAGTTCTTGGCCATGATTTTCAGTTAAGATTTTCCTAATTGTTGCTCTGTTGATGTTTATTTCATTTTCTGTGCTTCTCACAGTCAGCCAATGATTTTGACACACAATTCAACAAATTTTTACAATGTTTTCACCCGTGCTGCTCATTACTGGCTGCCCTGACCTCTCTTTATCAGTAATACATTCTCCTTCCTCAGAAAAATATTTAGTCCACTTGTATACTGCCATTTTCTTCATGGCATTATCTCCATAAACTTGGACTAACATGTCCCTGATTTCACTTCCACTCTTGACAAGTTTAACAAGAAATAAATTTATGCATGTTTGTTGCTCTAATTCAAGGTTTGACATTCCTGCCACACCACACAAAACCACACAACAACAATGAACGCCACTCAGCAAGACATCACCATACGTCAACATGAACACAGCTGTGAGAACCTGACCAAGTTGTTCATACGATGCTGCTAACCTCAGAGCACAATGGCAAGTTTGTAAACTTAGTTGTCAAACCTTGTAGATTTGGGGTCTCATGTTTCTCTGAGATCTACAGCTTCCTGCCTAGCAACTACGCCTTTTTTTATGAACTCTAGACTCTTTCTCTCCCTCACACTAACCCCCAATTCCTGCCCCATCTTGGACAAAGCTTCCAAACTGGTTTTTCTTAAACACTATTTTTCCCTTCACTACTGACTCGAAAACCTTGATGACTCACTTTGTCAGTGGTATCATCCATCCATCCTGTAGATTTCTGGTCTTTCCCATCCTGGAAGATTCCACACTAACCGGATCAGTTTCCTCACACGTGGGCAAACATGCTATGGCTCTTTCTTTCCTTTCCTCTTTCCTTTCTTTCGAGACAGAGTCTATGTTACCCTCAGTAGAGTGCCATGGCGTCACAGCTCACAGCAACCTCAAACTCTTGGGTTTAAGTGATTCTCTTGCCTCACCCGCCACAACGCCCAGCTATTTTTTTTGTTGCAGTTGTCATTGCTGTTTAGCTGACTCTGGGTCAGATTCGAACCTGCAAACCTGGGTGTATGTGGCCAGCGCCCTACCCACTGAGCTACAGGTGCCACCATGCTTTGACTTTTCCCTACCTTCCTGCTTTTATCTGTGTGGTTATCCTAACATGGAATGTTCTCCCTCACCTGTCCAATCCCCAGGTCCCCTACAAAAACTACCCTGACTTTTCCAGCCTTACTTGTGTTTCTCCTCTAAATTCCCAGAGTGCCTAGAATCTGTGACACTTAATGCAGACACACATTCTCTTACTATTCCATTTGACACTAGATGGTTCCTCATCTAGATTATACTTTGTGGATGGGGGTGGTGGTGCAATTTTTTAGAAGACTGAATTGAGGGCCGGGCACGGTGGCTCATGACTGTAATCCTAGCACTGTGGGAGGCCGAGGTGGGTGGATTGCCTGAACTCACGAGTTTGAGACCAACCTGAGCCAGAGCAAGACCATCTCTAAAGATAGCCAGACGTTGTGGCAGGTACCTGTAGTCCTAGGTACTTGGGAGGCTGAGACAAGAGAATCGCTTGATCCCAGGAGTTGGAGGTTGTTGTGAGCTGTGATGCCACAGCACTCTACCAGGGGCAACAAAGTGAGACTCTATCTTTCAAAAATAAAAAGACTAAGTTAACATACTTGAATGATTATAGTATGTTAGGTACTACAGCAGACACCTAGCTTGCATAATATGATATTTAATTTTGACAACAATCCTAGGCCATAGGTATCATTATCCTTTTAGAGGGAGTAGTGCACAGTTCAGAGAAGCTAATTAACTTGCCCAGGGTTACAGAGGTTTTAGGTGTCAGGACTAGGACCTGAACTCAAGTCTGGCTCCTGAGTTTTCACTCTTTGTACTACCACATGGTACCATCTTGTGGGCATGTTTTATTCTTTATATCCCTCATTGCCTAGTACAGTACTGACTACTTCATCAAGGGCTCAATACATCTAGTTAAAAGATGATTGATGGCTCCCTTTAAATATGGAACATCACCAAGGGCCCTTAGTCTCTAGAGTGAGTCTGCTAGCAAAGAGGAGTCCAATTTGAGCAACAGTCTCCAGAGGGACACCCCATCACCTTTGCCATGTTCCATTGGTAAGAAGCAAGTCATGGATCTCACTCACACTGAAGGGGAGGGGACCACATGGGGCACAAATACCAAAGGCAAGGCTCATGGGGTGGATGTCTTTGAGTCCATCTGTCACAACAATAATGGTTGAGTGTTAGGTGAGTGGCACGGATATTACAGGAGCTCAAGAGGAATGTTCCTTTCAATGCACCTGCTGGGCTTACTGTGCTGAGGTGTCATCACCACTGGTGGGCTCATGTCATTCAGATGTCTGAGCACTCCTATTTTAATATGAGATCGTGAGATGTGGGCACTACCACCAGTCCACAAGTAAAATGGTGACCTTACAAATGGTCCAGGAGATCACGGATTCTGACCACCACAGTGGCAGGCCCACCCATCACCTGATTCGGGAAGGAGGTTGGGGCTATTATCCAAGAGTGAGAGGGTCAGGCATTAGGTGATGTCCATAGGTATGAGTAAATGGGGAGAGAGATGGCGGTTCAGGAGATGGTGGTCTTGAAGATGCACTGGGTACACCTAATGGGGAGCTGGACAGGTTGGAAGAAGGAGAGAGAGGAAGCTGAGGTGAGTCTGATATGAGGCGGCCCAGGCATGAACAGGTCAGAGCTACGGAGGATGGCTGAAGAAGTGATTCGTTGACTCTTTTCTCCAACTCAGGATAAATAATCTCTAATTTCTCTGGAGCACTCCTAGAAACAAAGAAATCCTTCATAAACTCATTGTATTCACATATTCCATTGAATCTTCCACTGGCCATGTAGCATAAAGATACAAAAGCTAACAGAGGGTGGCGCCTGTGGCTCAGTGAGTAGGGCGCCGGCCCCATATACTGAAGGTGGTGGGTTCAAACCCGGCCTCAACGAACTGCAAAACAGAAAAATAGCCGGGCGTTGTGGCAGGCGCCTGTAGTCCCAGTACTCGGGAGGCTGAGGCAAGAGAATTACCTAAGCCCAGGAGTTGGAGGTTGCTGTGAGTTGTGTGATGCCATGGCACGCTACTGAGAGCGATAAAGTGAGACTCTGTCTCTACACACACACAAAAAAAGTAACAGAGTAGTGGTCTCCTTGACCTGTATGAGGCCCTGTGCACATCTATGTTGTGTGGGGTTGTACATGTGTCCACATGTGGGAAGGAACAAAGGACGGCTCATACCTTTTCAGTAAGTCACTGGCATTCTAAGGGAGAGAGAAGGAGAGTAAGGATCACAATCAGTTCACAAGTTCCCATCACTTCCAAATGCCCATCCCAACTCACTCTTGGAGGCTACTCTGGTATGCCACCTCAGGAAATGAGGGGATATCACCCCTCTTTTGCACCCACTCTGCTGGCGGAAGCACTGCATGGTCTGAGACAAGCCACCACCAGCACATGTCACCACATGTCACATGAGCCCCTCCCTCTACACCTAGTACTTGGGGGAGCATCCCGGCCTTTGGGAAAGGCCTCAGGATTGCACCTTCAGTGTGTTGGCATCTAGCTCCTTGGCTGTCCTCTCCAGATCAGTGACCAGGCTGCTGAGCTGTGCTGCTGCCCTGGAGATGTCAAGGATTCTGACCACCTCTGCTGACATCTCCTCCAGCTGGTCCAGATGCTGCGGAGGGAGGACACCCGGCTGTCCGCTGAGTTGGTGCTGGCTCTTCAGCTCAGCCTCCAGCCTGTGGGTCCCATGGTCTACCTGAAACAACAGACACGGGGAAGATTCAGTGTCAGGTGGCTCCCTCCTGGCCCTCGCTAGTCTCTGAGAATCTGAGTGCGGGTACAGATTCCAGTCCCCTCCCTCATGTGGCGGCCTCTGCCTGTGTAGGTGTTGCTGAGGCAGCTTTCCTTCCCACCTCAGTCTTGTGAACGTCTGCAGATGCCACGTCTTACCCTGAAGGGAACACAGGCACACACTAACACAGACATGCATTAATACACACAGGTACACACAGGCACACACGTGTGCATAGACACACAACACACACAGGTACCCAGGGACAAACATATCAATACATACAAATACACACAAAGGAACACACATCACACCCAGACTACACACCTACACAGACGCACATGCGTGCGTACATACATACATATACACATGTACACACACCAGCTCACATGGACAAACACATATGCACATGTTCACAATACATACATATACAACATACATAGATTTATCGATATACACAGACACAGGCACACACACGTACACGGAACCACACGTATGCACATACTCTCAGACACACATAACACATACATACACACTCCTAGACACACACAGATATAGACATGTTCACACACACATGCACATATATACACACGTGTATTTACATACATATGTTTACACACTTAAAGGGACACACATGCACATATACAAAGTAACACACATAAACACACTCCTAGATGCATACATATAGACAGGCACATACATAACACACACACGTGTACAGAGACACACACACACACACACATATGGACTCACACGTCAGTCGGCCACACCTTCTCACTGCCTGCATTTGGCCATTTTTAGGTTATAAGGTGAGGAGAGAGATGTCATGCTCAAGTGAGCAAAAGGAAAAGAAAGGTATATTCTCAGAGAGAAAGGAGAGCTGTGGCTTGTGTAATTTTCAACTTACACAAGTGAGACGCTTGTCTCCTTTGATCCTTACTGTGAGTTGGGTAGAGCAGGCTCTACCAGGATCAGTTTTCATTTAACATGTAAGTCAGAAGATCGGGGGCGGGTAACTTGCCGGAAGTCACTCAGCTAACAAAGCATGACGCCAAGGCCAACACTCAGATTTTTAGCCTTTATAAGCCCCACACACATAGGTTTGTTCCAGGGACAGACAGATGTGCAGAACAGGAAGTAAGGGCCCCTAAGAACTCAAGGTGGTCCTCCCCAGGAAGCCAAGAAACGCACCTGCAGAGCCTGCAGCTTCTCCTCCTCCTGAGCCTTGAGCCGATGAAGTTCTCCTATGTCCTTTCTGAGCTTCCTGCTCCGGCGGTTGAGTCGTTCCTAAGGACACAGACACACCTGCTTCTCAGACTGGGGGTGAGGGTGGCACCCACAGGGAGGGGGAGGAGGCAATGGAATACAGTAGGGTTCTGAAAGTCAGGATGAGGCAAATATAAAATTCTGCCTAAAAATAAATGCCTTTCAGGTGTCAAGCTTGGCGTAAAGAACTTGAGATTTTATCTAAAGGATAATTATGAGAAAAAGGTAATGAATATTTTTTTTTAAGTCTTAGAACTACACCAAAATAACAGTATCAGAACCATTTCTTCTTGACTTCAGAGTGCTTTTCTCCCAACATATAAAAATTACATGACAATCTTCTGGCACTTCTTACTACTTCACATTAACAAGTGAGCCAGTCTGGAGAGAAATGCATTAAAGAGGAGGTGGCAAACCTCTGGTACCACTCCTCCCTGGTCCTCTCCAGCAAGGACAGCAAGAACCCTTGATTAGGTGCAAACCCACCGCACCAGGCAGGCGTGTGCTCTCTTGGCTAGACTGCCATGGCGTCAGCTTAGCTCACAGCAACCACAAACTCCTGGGTTCAAGCCATCCTCCTGCCTTAGCCTCCTGAGTAGCTGGGATCTCAGGCACTTGCTACCCCACCTGGCTATATTTCTACTTTTAGTAGAGATAGGGTCTTGCTCTTGCTTATGCTGGTTTCAAACCCTGAGCTCAAGAGATGTTCACACCTCAGCCTCCCTGAGTGCTAGGTTTACAGGTGTGAACCAGCGAACCTGGCCCCTCTCTCTCAATCTTAAATCAGTATCTGGAGAGGTCAGTGTGTCCCCCAAACTATGGATAGAGTGGATGATTTGTATTTCTTAAAAAAAGGTTCACTTTCAGGTTTTTGATAAACTATAAAAGAAGCAAAAATAAACAAAGCTAGTCCTGATATCAACATAGGCCTGGAATGAATCAAAGTGGAAGAAAGGAGAGGATGTCAACAGAAGACCCTGGAAACATTCTTCTTGTAATCCATTGTGGGATTAGCTGCAAAATGTACTTGCCCTACCCCCATAAAAAAGCATTCAAAGCCATAGTAATAACAAGAGTACTGGTGCAAGAAGAAATAGAAAATGAAAGAGGGAGCTCAGACTTGTTTTACAAAGGAATTAAAAACAAAAAAAGCAGCATACACATCAGTGTGAAAGGACAGAATCTGTACAAGATGGACTTGAGAAAACAGGCTTACAATAACAGAGAAGTAGAACTGGTTCCCTACCTACAACTATAGGTAGGTCCATCTGAAGGTAGACTCCTGATGTATTAAAGACCTATGTGTGAAAGGTAAAATTATAAAGTAAATAGAAAAAATGTTAGCATATAGATTTGAGACCTGGGTGTAGAGAAAGTTGCTTTAAACAATCCCCTTAAAGCACAAACCATGACGGAATTTAAAAATTTGATTACATCAAGTATTTCTGTTTAATGACAGCACTATAGACAAAATGAACAGAGAAATGAGATGTTAAGAAATGATATCTTCAATGTCTTTAATCAACAAGAAAGTCATATGCAGAATAAAGGTAAGCCTATATGTCAACAAGAAGATAGAAGCCCAATAGAAAAATCTGCAGAGCAGGAACAGTTAATTCACAGAAGAGGTAATGCAAAAGGCTATATAATACAGATGAATAGATGCCCAAGCTCATCAGCGATTAGAGCAGTGGTTCTCAACCTTCCTAATGCCATAAATCTTTAATACAGTCCAAAGGGGGCACGACCCACAGGTTGAGAACCACTGGATTAGAGAACTGTCAATTAACACAGCAGTAAAATATTATTTGAGATCTTTCAGCTTAATAAAAATCGGACAACTGGATATGGCCAGGGTGGGGGAGGTGCACGAGGACCCAGGCTTGGAGATGTGTGCTGGCTCAGTCGTTCCACTGAAGGTCCCAGGCACCTCAGGGTGCTTCCTTCTGTGATACAGTTGTCCCATGTCTGGGTCAATATACTAGAGAATTCTTCACTTAGGCTGTGAGAGGACATGCACACTACAGCATTTTTTGTGGCAGCAGAGTTGGGGTCATATAAAATTCATTCCTGGGGAAATAGTTAAGTAAAATATGGCAGATCCCTCTGTGGGACACTGTGAAGCCGTCAGAAGCCAAAGACTGTTTGATGAAAACATGGATTGATCTTAAAGATTTGGTGTATAATGGAAAAGCAAGAAATAAGATGATGCCTACAATATCATACTATTTTGTAAATTAAATATGTAAACACAAAATATAGCAATATGTGTTTTGCTAAATCTTCTACATATAAAAAAAAAAGAACAAATGACTTTAGGGTTGTCCATGGAGGAGGGATGGGAGAGGAATAGTGATAAAATGGAAAACAAATAACACAAGAAAAGGACTTGTGAACTAAAGATAAGGACAAACTATTAACTGGAGAGCATGTTTTATTAACTAAATCCTTCCCACCTCATGTCAAAAAAAATTTCATTTTAGGAGATTTTGGAGATGAACATGCAGAAGTCAAGGGATGGAGATGATGGTCTGAGATTCTGTTGCTAAAAATGAGATCCCAGGACTGTGTGTGTGAGGCCAGTGAGGGCATTCAGGAAACAGAGAGCTTCAGTAAGCGGAGGAGACAATGATGTTACCACAGAGGCATTAAAAATGTGCCATGTCATTGGGTGTTACCTGCAGGCATTTCCCATCAGAGAGGATAAAAAACTTGTAGACAGGCTCAGCATCTGTGGCTCAAGCTGGTGGCTTTGAATCCAACCCGGGCCTGCCAAACAACAATGATGGCTGCAGCTAAAAAATAACTGGGCGTTGTGGCGGGCGCCTGTAGTCTCAGCTACTTGGGAGGCAGAGACGGGAGAATCGCCCAAGCCCAGGAGCTGGAGGTTGCTGTGAGCTGTGACGCCACAGCATTCTACCCAGGACGACAGCTTGAGGCTCTTCAAAACAAAACACAAAAAACACCCCGTAGACAGAGTGGGAGGTAATAACTAGCCAACAGGAGCATCACTTATGGGTCTCGCCCAATTTATATTTCCACTGTTCTCTCTGCTTCTCCAGACTCTCTTCACCAGCTCACAGGGTTGTTTCAGTTTCCTGAACACACCTGTGCAGCCACCCTCCTTATGGCTTATCTCTTACTTCCCCCTGCCAGGAATATTCTTTCTGCCTATCAAAATCAGGCTTGTCAAGGTCCAGTTCAAAAAGTCACAGTCCTATCATCTGGAAGTTTAAAGTTTAATACATTCAACTACAGACAATGTGCAATGAAAAGAGAACAAAGATAGCAAAGAAAACAGCAATAAAGATAAACACATGGAATAATTAAAGATAACACAGATGTATCATTTTTAGTATTCAAAATGAATAAGGCAAAGTCTTTTAAAAAAACTTATAACTTTTTTCACTAAAATATTTGATGAGTTTTTATCATGCTAATAAGGCACTCATTGGAATTAAAAAGCAAAATTCTTGGGACTGGGCATGGTGGCTTATGCCTATAATCCTAGTACTCTGGGAGGCCAAGGTGGGCAGATCTCTTGAGTTCAAGAATTTGAGGTTGCTATGAGCTATGAGCCATGGCTCTCTACTGATGGCAACAAAGTTGAGACTGTCTCAAAAAAACAAACAAACAAAAAAAAAACCCAGCAAAATTCTTTAAACTTTTACTTAGAGAGAAAAAAAAAGATATTCCTTAGAGGGAAAGAAAGATAAATTGAAATATAGAAAGTAGTCCAAGGCTTGTCTTGCTTTAGAGAATATTTTTAAAAGTTTGTCACTCTGTCAGATAGCAGATAAATTGTGATTTCACACTTGAAATCACATTAAAACAAAAAAATTTTCATAAAAAGTCATTACATACTCGGGGGGGGGGGGCGCCAAGGCGGGTGTATTGCTTGAGCTCAAGACCAGCCTGAGCAAAAGCGAGAGCCGTCTCTAAAAAATAGAAAAACTGAGGTAAGAGGATTGCTTAAGCACAAGAGTTGGAGGTTGCTGTGAGCTATGATGCTACAGCACTCTACCCAAAGCAACAGCTTGAGACTCTGTCTCAAAAAAAAAAAAAAGTTGTTAAATAATGGTGAAACATGAGAAACTAGCAACATTAACATACATTTGTTCTCAACTTACTAACAAAATAAATAAAAGAAAAAGTTGTTAGATGAAAAGTACCTATCTCTGACACAGTAAACAATATTACCAACTTTCAAAATGCATGCTCCTTACAGAACAAATAGCTTCCCAATGTGGATAAAAATGATATTTCCCTCATGATTGTGATCTAGAAAATGACATAAAATTAACTTAAAGGATATATGTGTAAATATATGACCTCAACAAAGAGCCTTATTTGAATCTACAAGTCTAAACTGGTAAAAAAACAAATGTTATAAAATATATAGCTACTCTTAAATAGAGTTAGGGCACATGAGGTTTAAATAAAGACAAGTTAACATGATTCAGATATGTAAAGGAAAACTCTTAGTGATCTATCCAGCTACTGATTGAGAAAATGAAAGAAATCCCCCAAAGTCATGATTCTTCAAGTAACCAACAAATTTAATGCCATGACCATTAAAATCTTAGGGAATGCTCTATGAAATTTAGCAACCTTGTATGAGAGCACTTATCTGAAGGAACAGTCAACCAAAAAAAATAATAAAAACCTGTTAATCTCTGGATATGGTGGAAGAGAAAAAAAAAATAAATGGCAAAGATGCTGCTAGATTTAAAGATGAGCCATAAAGTAACAAGTATCAAAACTATATAATGACTGGGCACAGCGGCTCCCGCCTGCAATCTCAGCACTTTGGGAGTCAAAGGTAAGAGGACCACTTGAGCCCAGGAACTGAGCTATGATCAGCCCATTCTACTTTACCTGCAGTGATAGAGCAAGATCCTATCTCTCTCTAAAAATAAAAACAAAAACAAACCCCACAAACAAAAAAACCCCTTACATTAATAATAACCTTAAAACAGAAAAAAAAAAAAATCAATGAACTAGAGTAAAAACAACATAGTTTATTATAAGAACTTAATTTATGTCAAGCTAGAAACAAAAATTATAAAGAAAAGAAATAACAGAATGAAAAACATAGGTGATGTGCCTTGGTGTCTCCTTCACTTTACACTTTGGACTAAATGTGGAACCCCCATTTCCTATGCCTAGGTCAGTTTCTTGTGAATTTCCTAGGCCTGAATTCCATGGATGGACTTGATATACTCATTCACCTTGTCCCTGGTGGAAGGGACTGTATTCATTTGTTTCCTGGCCAAGGAACCCGTACACCTATATATACCCTGAGGCTAGAGGCCAAGAGGAGGAGACGGGGAAAGACCGGGAGAGGAACGGAGAGAGCATCTCTCTCCCCACTTGAAATCTCTCCCTCTACCAGGAGCTTTGTTGTTTTCTGTATTCTTTTCTGTAAATCAATTCTGTCTTACCAC
>CAUYRH010080480.1:0-51064 GCA_963574655.1 Perodicticus potto | reverse complement strand
TCATAGCATTTTCTTAATCACTATATAAAGACATTGATACTCTACATTTGATAAGTTTCACCAGTACCCTACTAAGATGCACCGTAGGTGTGATCCCACCAATTGCCCTCCCTCCACCCATCCTCCCCCCTCCCCTCCCCTTCCTTTCCCTTTTCCCTGTATTCTTGTGCTATAATTGGGTTTTAGCCTTCACAATTGCATGTCTTTTCTGGGCTTCCTTAAATCGTTTTCTGATGCAGGATTTCTCATCATTCCACCAGCTGCCTGGGATAGGTTACGAACTCAAAATAAGTCCACGGCAGCTCTGATTCATTGATTCATTTATTCATCATCTATCAAATATCTCCTCTGTATGGGGATTAAAAGATGAACACATCTTTCAGATCCTTCTGTTCAGGTAAGTAACAAAAGCATAAATTCGTCTTGTTAATTATATTTTTATCAAAATAGCACATGCATATATTTTAGAAAGTTGCAGCTTGTAGAGCTTATAGCGACAGACTATGGCCCCTGCCCTATTCTTCTCTACCCTTAATTCAGTTTTCCAAAGGCCTCCACTTTCCATTTTTAGCCATTTCTTTTGTTTTCAACTTTGTAGTTCTGAATAATATGTTTCTACTATGTTTTTTAATGTTTTAGTTTTAGATAGCGTCTATAGACTCCCAGCAGTGCAAGACACTGGGTTTATTTCCTTATACTATCACCTCCTCACACAGAGCAAACACTTACCCTCCCCCTCAACCTCCCAATATGGTATTAGGAGGAGTAAGTAAATACTATTCATAGTGAAGCTACAGTGTAGACTATAATTCTATCTCCCTTTATTTGTATAGCCTTTCCCCACCCCTCACCCCACCCTGGGAGATAATAATTGCTTTGTTTTCTCATTTGTATAACTAAGTGAATCCGAAATCCTCTGACAGAACTACGAAATGTCCTCTCAGTATGCTCAAATACACCAGCCCTCTATTCCACTTGCTCCTGCTGCTTCTACTTCTTGAAAAACGTCAACTTTATGGTCTTTTGTCCCCCTGCTGCCATCTGGACTGGTTGCTCCCTAGGCCTGTTAACCATCTGTCAGGCTGGGAGTTCCCTACACTCTCATCCTAGAAATTTCCTTTGCCCCTCTCCTGTGTTGGGTCCCAGTTTCCACAATCTTAGGTCTTTTTCTTTTTCATTCCTCCTCTGTTGTGGTGGAGTACATCCTCTAGTAGCTTCCCGGGAAAGGTGTGTGGAAGGTACTAGATGCCTCCAGATCCTAAGTCTTTCTAGGAATCTGTGGCACAGACAGCTTGTTTCTAATGGGCTTCTCCCCTGTGGACTTATTTCAACTTTTCCCAGCTTGGCAAATTGTTAAGACTACCAGCTATCAAAATTTTGTTGAAATCTCTTATCTGTGGCTATCTCTTCTCTTGTTCCCATAGTCCTCATGAGTTTATGCCTTTTTAATCCTTTTACAGGGGTTTCTGGAAGGAACAGAGACAAACACATGTCTCATTTCCCATATTTAGCCTGAAGTATAATAATTTCCTTTTATAATACCAGTGACATAGTCCTGCAAATATGACAATTTGTTTACCCACTAATTTAGAGAGAGAGCACCCATTGCATGCTCATTTTTCTACACCCTAGAGATATAGCTCTAAACAAAAATAAGGATTCCCTACCCTCATGGAGCTTACACTAAATAGGATGACTAAAATGTGTATCATGTAAGGTGATGATGAGTTTTAGTGGGGGAAAAAGAAAGCCAGAAGGGAGCAGGGTAATCATGTTGGAATGGGAGGCCTCAGTGAAAAGGTGGTGTTGAACCAAGAACCAAAAATAGTGAGAGCGCATTCCAGACAGAGGTACAGTACATATGATGGCCCTGAGGTGCAGAAATACCTGGAATGTTCCAGGAAGAGCAAGGAGGTCAGTGCAGCTGAGTCGAGTAAGCAAGGAGGAGAGATCAGAGTCATCTCCGGCTTTAGAGGCCATTGCGTTAAGAACTGATATTCCCTCAGCTAGAGTTGGGTTTGTGGAACTGTCTTCTGGCTGCTTATTTCTCTCCTCATCCTCTTAAAGCCCTCTTAGAAAACATGCTTTGTTCTTTTTCCCTTTAAGGAACATTATTACGTCTACCTTAGAACACTCTGTTCAGTATCTGAGTGACTAGGCTCTCCTCCTCACTAGATTTCCTCCCCAAGGTCACCTCCTCAGACATTATCATCAGGGCCTGGACGTGCTACCATCATTCCCACCATCTCCCTCATGGCACCATTCGTCATAGCACTTACCACACTTTGAAATTATTATTATTATTATTTTTGAGACAGAGTCTCACTATGTCACCCTCGGTAGAGTGATGTGGTGTCACAGCTCACAGCAACCTCAAACTCTTGGGCTCAAGTGATTCTCTTGCCTCAGGCTCCCAAGTAGCTGGGAATACAGGCGCCCACCACAACACTGGGCTATTTTTTTGTTGTAGTTATCACTGTTGTTTAGCTGGCTGGGGCCGGGTTTGAACCTGCCAGCCCCAGTGTATATGGCCGGTGCTTGTTAAAGCAAGGTCCCAGCTTTGTTTGCACAACAGTATCTACTGGATTATCACTTTGTTCGGTGTTGGAGGATAAGATTTGGGGAAGAAAAATGGAGACGGATGGGGAAGACCTCTAAATGCTAATTTTACCCATTTTTGGCTAGAGCCAGATAAGGAGGAGGGAGAAACAGCGGAATTACAGGAATCTTGGGCAGAGATGGATGGAAGCTGCTGACCCCCTGCTAAAACAATGATATGCCAATGGACACATGAGAATTTGACAGATGACACTAAGGGTCAAATAAAAATGAATTAACACAGTCAGTAAACAGTATGGAGGAAGCAACAAGCAGTGAGAGAAAGAAGAACACTGACGTGGGAAACGCTGAGCAGCAGCAGGCCGGAAGGAGCAAAGGGGGTGGGGGGAGAGAACAGCTGAGGCTCTTGGGTCTCTACCACAATGACTCCTACATGTTGAGCTAAAATTGGCTTCTTGGATGAAGCCATTGTGATTAGCTCAGTCTAAACCTTTTTACAGGGGAAATTCAGATGTCATAAAATCATTTTAAATGTTTCTTATTATATCCCTCTATCCTTTAGGTTTCTTTCTTTCTTTCTTTTTTTAGAAACTCAGGGTAAATTTCATAGGAATATGAACCAGAGAATTAAAATGGACTTTGGGAAATCACCTAGCCCAGGACTCCTTGTTTTATATGTTAGGAAACTGAGGCCCAGGTTAACTTGGCCAAGGTTAATGCCACAAAGTCTTTTCCAATGATTTGCAACTCTCCCACTGGACAGGGTGGGTTGACTCACTAAGGGCATCCTTACCACCCAGTGCTCACGCAGTCCAGAGGGCTCAATAATAGACGTGTTGAGTAAGTGAGAAATGGCAACTTACTGTTTCTATTCGGGGTTACTCCTCACCGATCTGTCTTGCAAGAGACTGCCCTATTCCCTCTAACTCATTATTTCTAGCACAAAAAGTAATGTTAATAATGATTATGAATAGGGGAATGAGTATCTGCAATGTGACAATGGGAAATTCAAGGAACTATCTCATGTCAGTTAGAAACAGAGCACCAGAGATCTGTGGCACCCCTGCTACCCTACACAGGTGGCCCACCAGGTACCACAGTGCCCCTCCTGACAGTTGCTCATCCCCAGAGCTGATCAGTGGCTCATGTAGCTTGAGATTTATTGTCTTCTCAACAACTCCAGATTTCCTCTGTTAACTAGAAATCCATGTATCTATGTTCTAAGGAATTGTTATATGTACTTAATATAGAGTTTTGAGGGCTGATAGAGAAACTGCCCTATGTTTCTAACTGAAAACAGATGATGATACCGTTGGTTAGTACTGTTTTTGGTTCGGTCCAGACCTCCGTGCCAATCTTTGATAACTAGTAAGTGTGGGGTCAGGCAGAGACTTACGTACATACCAAGCAGCAGGTTCTGCATACAGTCCTACTGAAGGATCACAGCAACCTTCTACAATATTATCACCCTCTGTCTACATCTAAAAGAATCAAGGCTTAGTCATGTTAAGAAACTTTTTCAAGGCCATGTAAGATCAAACCAAGAGTTCTGAATCTGGCAGCCTTTCTCTACCCCATATGTTTCCACTGGTGAGAATTGGAAAGATGTCAGAACCAAGCAGGTGGCTTTGGGGAAGATTTACTGACCCACTGTAAAGTTTGATCTTTGGAATTGGCAAGATCTGTCCTGAACTTTTCTTGGATTTCTCTCTGACTCTATAAATATCACTATGTAATCTCTACTGTGGTGTTTTAATGAACAGAGCTCTTATACGTAATAATTTTCTTTGAACTCAAATACTCTAAGAAATACCAATAAACTCTGTTGAAGTAATTTCTTATCCATAGCACGTAGATTTGCACAGAAGGACCCTAGATTTTGTGAACAAGAGAATACCTCCCAATGTCTGTACAGAGCAACCATTACATGTGAAATGGATGTTTGGAAAAGAAAACATTTGACCCTTCCATTGATTGAACTTTCCTTCAAAGTGCCCTTCAGGGAGTACTGAGCTGGTTGCCAGGAAACAGAGATTCTTTTCTGGAATCAATTCTTGCCATTCTAAGTGACTTTGAGTGTGTCACTTATTAGAATCTTGGTTCCAAATTTACAATGGGGATATTCTTCCTCTTAGCATTCCTTCATTAAGAAACATCAAGAGATTCATAATACATCTGTAAAGAGTAAAAAGATGACTGCGGACATATGGAAATGTTGATTCGTTTATATTGTACATTATAGTGGAGCTACTTTGAAATATTGCGTCATTTAAAAAGTGCTGAGTGATAGCAATCGAAATTACCAAGAAAATATTGTCCACTTTGGTTCTTCGTTAAGTGTGAAGCCTCCCTTGGTACTGAGATGTAAGCATTTTGAGGGAGCCTGGAGTTCTGGAACAAACTTGGGTGAATTGGTATAATTCATTAGCTCTGTGTTGTTACTCACTAGTTCTGTGAAATAGAGCCAGTGTCTCTACCCCTTGAAGGTTGGTTTCTTCACTTGTAAAGTGAGACCTTAGGTGAGATGATCTCCAAATTCTCTTATAAGCTTGCTCTTATTCTGTAATTACGTCACCTCTTTCTGATCATACAAAAGCATTCAAAGCCCTAGGCCTCAGGTATTTTCTAGTCCAATGGAGGAGTTAGAGAGCAAACGCATACACAAATAAACAGCATCATTACATATTGTGATCAGTGCCACGAAGAACTGAAGCGATGGTAGGGACAGAGTATAAAGGAGCAGGAAGGTGCAGAGAGTAAGAGCAAGTCCTGCTAATTTGCCTCATCTTCCATAGAGGGGTGCAAAAATACAGTGCTTGAAATTGACAAAGGAGAGTTCAATGTATTTTAAAAGCTACTGGAGTATCATTAGAATAACAAAAACGATAATGTCAACCGTAAAAATTAGTAGAAGGTAAGTACATTCACTCAGCATGGACGAATAAGGCAAGAAAACCTAAGCCATATCTTTACAGGGAAAGATAAAAAGGAAGAATAAATAATAAATCAAAATATAATAGAACTAAGATCAAAAATAGTTTATCAGTACATGTAAATGAGAAAACCCTCTTATTTAAAAGACAAATGCTCTTAAATTGATTTTTAAAATTAAAATTTAACTATATAACACATTAGGGAAATACATCTGCAATAAAATTACTTGGAAAGGTTGCAAGTAAAAGGATGAGCAAAGATGTGGAAATTAAATGCAAGCAAAAAAACAGGCAGAAGCCTTATATTAATACCAGCCAAAGTTAAATCCAAAATCAAAAAATGCTATGCAAAACAAAGACAAACACTTTGTAATGATAGACGCACAATTTAGTCAATTTTAATGCAGTAGATAGCCTACTTCAAAATGCATAAAAGGGCCAGGCATGGTGGCTCACACCTGTAATCCTAGCACTCTGGGAGGCCAAAGCAGGACTTTAGAAGTTTAAGACCAGCCTGAGCAAGAGTGAGATCTCATCTCTACTAAAAATAGAAAAGCTAGCTGTGCTTTGTGGCAGTCCCCTGAAGTCCCAGCTACTTGGGAGGCATAGACAACAGGATCACTTGAGCCCAAAAGTTTGAGGTTGCTGTGAACTAGGACTCTACAGTATTCTACCCAGGGCAACAGAGTGTCTGTCTCAAAAAAAAGTTTAAAAAAAAGAATATAAGAAAAACTGCAATAAATATAAAGAGAATATATATATTTACTCTAATATTATACAAAAAGGCAGTAGTGGTGAGAAATTTTATATCGCTTTTGTCAACTCATGACAAATCAAGTATACAAAAAAATAACGTTATTAAAATCTAAATCTGGGCCTGGTGTGGTGGCTCACGCCTGTAATCTTAGCACTCTGGGAGGCCAAGGCGAGTGGATAGCTTGAGCTCATGAATTCAAGACCAGCCTGAGCAAAAGCGAGACCCCTGTCTCTACTGAAAATAGAAAAAAAAAAGAAATACTGAGGCAAGAGGATCGCTTGAAGGAGTTGGAGGTGCTGTGAGCTGTGACGCCACGGCTCTCTATCCAAGGTGACAGTTTGAGACTCTGTCTCAAAAAAAAAGAAAAAAAAATCTAAATCCTGCATTTAATATGGCAGAGCATATGTGCACACACACTCATATACATTCTATATGTGTATTATGTACATATAATAGCTATTTATACCTCTAAGCCCCAAATACAAAGAATATTTCCATTTTTTAATTGTCCTAGAAATGCTAGTAAAATAATCACATCTATAAAAGTTAGATCACAAAGAAAAATCTCAATATATTTCAAAAAAGTAGAAATATATATCATAATCTCTTGTCTCAATGCATTTAAAATTAATATCTCTATGTCTCAATGAATAGAAATTAATCTTTTAATCAAAGACAAAAGATTTTAACCACTTGGAAATTGAGAAGCTCTCTCTTAATTCTTGGTCCACAGAGAAAATTAAAAAAAATTGAAAATACAGTACCTAGAAAACTTAACAAGAACTATGTATCACAATCATAGTTGCTAAACAGAAAAGAGTGAAACTAATAAATATGAGCAATTGGGCAAGTTATAAAAATAATAATAAAATATACCTAAAGAGGAAAAAAGGAATCAATTTTTAAAAAGTGAAACCAATAACAAGATCCAAAAGATGGTCTTTGGGAGAAATAAACAAAGAAAACAATGAAATAGATAAGAAACCATCGGCCAACCCAATCAAGGGAAAAGATGGAACAAAATATACAAAATTAGAAATGGATAGAGGTAGTAACCACAGAAAAAGAGGAAAATGTTATAATAGAGTGGAGAACCAACAAATAAATCCACAAATTAGTCCTCTGAAAACAGAACAAAACAATAAAACCACTGGCTTACAGAATTAAGAAAAAATATGAATATACATTAATACAAAATGAAAATAGTACCTAGGGATATTAAAAGAGTTTTGAGATACTTCTTTGCTCAGCTCTACTGAAATAAAGCTGAAAATCTGGATGAAATGGAAGGTTTTCTAGAAAAACATAAATTACTAAAACTACCCATAGGAGTTACAGAAAATCTAAATGAAGAATTATCAGAGAAACATAACAGATATTATCAAAAATCCAACCCCTTCAAAAGCACCAGAATCAGATGCTGTCATATGTGCAAAGAGTATTCTACCAAATCTTTACAGAAAAGATAATTTGAGGATTACTTAAACTGTTCCAGGCTATAGCAAAAGAAGAAAAACTTTCAAATTAGTTTTTGAAGCCAAGCAAGATATCATTTCTAAAATTGACAAGGATAATACACACATACAAAAGGCAAACAATTAAATGTTAGCAGATAGAACCTAGCAGCACATTAAGAGAATGCTACCTCCTGATGAGAAATCAAAGACAACTGCTGAGTGTGAGTGGTGTGAGCACAGATCCCAGAGCCAAACTGCCTGTGTTCAAATCCCAGCTCTGGTACTCACCAGATGTAGGACCTTGGACACAAAATTATTTAACTTCTCTGTGCTCCAGTTTTCTCACTTGTAAAATGGGGTTAATTACAATGTATTGAGAGGATTCAATGAATCAACACATGTAAAATGTTCAGAACAGTGCTTGGCACAAAGTAAACAGAAAATCAATACTAGCTATTTATTTTTCAATATTGGAAAAAAGCTATTACTGTAGTTTACCATATTAACAGATAAAGAGAGAAAAATCATGGTCATTCTATAGGTGCTAAAAGGTCATTTAATTATTTGATATTCATTTTAAATTTTTATACACCTTTTAACAGAATGTTATTGATGGATGCTTTCAATATTATAGTAGCTCAATAAAATAATACAATCATTAGTCAAATCCTGAATCATACGGAGCAGGGAAAGCTTAGAAGCCTTCCTATTCAAATCAGGAGCAAGACCAGAATGTTCACTCTATTATTTGACAATATTCTGGATGTACTAATCATTACAATAGAACAGGTAAAAGAAATAATGAAAAATGAAAACATGGAGAGAGAGTAGGAAAAACTATTTGCAGATTATACAAAGGATAATCAATTGGCAGGGGCATAGTGGCTCAGGTCTATAATCCTAGCCCTCGGGGAGGACCAGGAGGCAGGATCCTTTGAGCTCAAAAGTTCACCTCCACTAAAAAGAAAAAATTAGCTGGGCGTGGTGGCACAGATGCCTGTAGTTCCATCTACTCAAGAGGCTAAGGCAGGAGTTAGAGGTAGCTGTGAGTTAGGCTGACCCTATGGCACTCTAACCTGGGCAACAGAGTGAGACTCTGTCTCAAAAAATCATCATCATCATCATCATCTGAAAAAGTATGATAAATGGATGGTAAAAGAATTCAGAAAACTGGTGGATATGAAAATAAAATTCAAAAAATACCAGTTAGAAAACAAAATGAAAACACTCACTTCTGTGCATATAATAAACTGAAAACTATCGAGTAAAGAATTTAACAAGAGACGTTCAAGTTATATATGAAGAAAACTTTAAAATGTTACTAAAAGACACAAAAGAAAACCTGAAGAAATGGAAATGCCAACTTTGCTATTGGATAGGAAGACTTAATAATCATAAAAACATACACTTTCCCTGAATTAATTTATTAATGTAATGCAGTCTCTTAGTTGACAAAGTTTGGCTAAAAAAAATTAATGCAGCCTCAATAGAAATATCGACACGGTAACTTTCAATTCCAGACAGTCTGATTTTCAAGTTTCTATGAAAGAGTAAACATACAAGTATGTCTAGAAAATTCTGAAAGATACTAGTAATGGACAACACTAGTCCTCCCAGATGTGCATTAAAGTTATGCTACTTACTGTAATGAGATCCTGGCAAATAAATAAAACTGATCATTGGAATGGATACAGATTCCACAAATAATATGCTCAAGCTCAAACGAGAATTTTGTTTATTATAACGATGCCATTGCATATCCATAAAGAAAAAAGGGGTCTCTAAACCTCATATTCTGTTGCCTTTCCTTGAATCCCCCTGAGTTTCTTCACTGTTGGCATCTACTGTATCAGGAATTGAGGCATCTCTAGTCTATTCCAAAAATAAATCCTGTTCAATAACCACAAGAGCATTATTGTATACACATTTCTGAAATGATTTCATCCTGTCTTTTTTCTTTAATTCTATATATATTTTTGGTAGTGAAACACTGTGCTTCTTATACGTTTTTAAAAGTTTTGATAAATTTTTAAAATTTTGATTGATAAATTGGTGTTTTTAGATTTATGCGGTGCAATGTGTTGATATATGCACACAATATGGCATGGTTAAATAGCTAACTAGCATATCTCAGCATACCTCACCTGCCTATCATTTTTTTATGGTGAGGCATTTGAAATTTACTCTTGAGTTGTTCTGAAAATGTGTAATACACTTGTCTGCTGTTATCTATAGGGGATTTGTTCTGGGACCTCTCATGGGTACCAAACTCCAAGGATGCTCAAATCCCTGATATAAAATTGCATAGTGTTTGCATATCACCTGTACATATCCTCCAGTACACTTTAAATCATTTCTCTGTTATGTTTAATACCAAATGCAATATAAATTCTCTGCAAATAATTGTTAGATTGCATTGTTTAGGAAATAGTACCAAAAAAAACTATACTTATTCAATAAAAACACAATTTGTAGAAAGAAAAAAATGGATTATTTAGTAAGTAATGTTGGGACAAGTGGGGAGCCACTGTCAGAATAAAGTTGTATCATTACCTCTCTCCTTACACCAAAGTAAATCCAGCAAAACCTCTGTAAGTTGACCACCCCAGAGACTGTTAACAAACGGGTCACCATACGGAGGTGGTCGACATAGGGAACGAGGCCTGTGATATTGACATGTACATGTGGTGCATGTCCAGTCTGTGAAAATTAAATTAACTTAAGGAGGCGGTCAATGTAAGGAGCTGGTCAGCTAGGGAGGTTCTATCCCATATTTATTTATTATTATTAAATAAAAAGGAACCACAAAACTATAAGCCACAAAAGTTGTAGGAGAAAGCAAGGAAAAGCTTATTTTATTTTTAATAGTCTTGGATGGGGGAAGCCCTTTGACATAAAACCCAGAAGTCACTAAGAAAAGCATGATTAACTACATAAAAGTTAAAAACTGCTCCATGGCATAAAACATATTTTTTTCTTTATTTTTGAGACAGGTCTTGCTTTGTCACCTGGGCTAGAGTGCAATGGTGTAATTGTAGCTCACTGCCAACCTCAAACTCCTGGGCTCAAGTCATCCTCCACCTTGATACTTCCCCTAGAGTGCTTGCTAGGATTACAGGGATGAGCCATCGTGCCTCAGCCGTAAAACACTCTAAACCAAATCAAATGGCAAAATGGAGAAAAATGCTTAAAATTCCTACAACAGAATATATAACTTGTATGACAAACAAAAGCTAAAATGCCTGATATGTAAAAATAGCCCTCAAAACTATGGGAAAAAATTCAACAACCAATATAAGCAGACTTTACAGAAATACAAATGATACTTACACACACGAAAAGGTGCTCAGTAGCACTCATAAGAAGAGAGATATAAATTATAGGTCTGAAATAGCATTTTTCAGTTGAGCATATTGACACTATTGAACATTGTTGAAGGGAATGAAATCTGATGCAACTTCTAGAAAGCAATCTGCCAAAATTAAAAAAACAGAAAACTTTGGCCCAGAAACTTCACTTCTAGGAAATCTTATATTTGCCAAAATAAGCCAAGATGTTTCTATAACACTGTCCAAAATTTCAAAACCATAGAGAACTGATGAAGTAATTTATACAGTATTCCTATAAAGAAGTATAAGTATTGTTATGAAGAGACCTCCTTCCCCAAAATGGGTCATTAAGTTAAAAAAAAAGGTGTGCATGCATATACAAATATGTTTGCAAAATGTTTGAAAGGTACACATAAAACTATTGTTGGAGGTTAATTCTAGGATAGCAGCCCAGGGGCCTGAGATGGGAAGGACTTGTTTTTTATTATATACCTTTATGTGCTATGCAATTTTTCTTCCTGTGTATAAATGTTATTTGAGTCATACTAAATATTAAATTTTTTAATGTTGAAATTAGAGGGGGAAAAAAAACAAAGACCCAGAGGCAATTTCATAAGGAACTTTAAGTAATATACTTAAAAGAACTACTCTATAATGGACAGTGGCTGGCCAGTGTCAATTTTTATAGAAGTGATCTTCTCCAACAAGAGGAAATAGTAGATTTAAAACAAAAACATGTTTTGAATTAGAGAAAAAGAGTAATTTCCTAATGGGGTTGGAGGAGAGTTATAAAATTCTCTGACGGGTTTGAGGCTGGGGTGGGTAGTGGGTGACTGGGGAAGGGGGGACCCTGGTGGCCTGGGGAAGCCTCTCCCCACCCCAGGATGCTGTGACCCTCTGCCCAGAAGCCACACCTCTCTCTTGGTTGACAGTCCAACGAGCATTTTACTTGAGGTATTTATGCCAGGGAGAAACTCTTTTAGATTGACAAGTGCCCTTTAGTTAGAGCCACAGTGGACTGGGCACGTGTAGGGTTTCTGTTTGGGTTTCCTTGTGCTTCAGCGTTGGACTGAGAAAAGCGACAGCACCCCTATGCTAAACAGCCACAGGGATAAAATCGTCAGCTGTTGACAAACCCTAAACTCTCATCACTCTCCACAGGGAACATCAGCCCACAGAGAAAAAAATAGAATTCCCTCCATAAATGAATGAGAGGGAGTATATTGAGAATAAATAAACTAGGCCGAAGTAGCGAGGAAGTCAACCAAGTTTGGGTCACAACTGCTTCTCTCTGCTGCAGAGCACACTTCATCATTCATCCATTTCAGTGGTTCTCACATTCTGGTCCCTGGAAACTTGCTAGCAATGCAAGCAAGCCCCACCCAGAACTGCTGGATCAGATGCTCTTGAAGTGTGGCCTGGCAATCTGCACTGTGGCAAGTTCTCAAGGGGATTCACATAGGCTCAGGTTTGACAACCAGTGCTTTTGGCTTCTTAGACGAAGACCACCAACAGGAGTGAGCACTGGCTGGCCTGTGTATCCTTCTCTCCAAGGCAATCAAGGGCTTGTCTCTGGACAAGTCTTTAAATTTCAGCTTCAAGGTGTACATTCAGCCCTGGCTGTTAACTGAATACCTCCCTCCCCACAAAGAAGGATTATCAGATGATGTTGGTTACCCCTCAAAAGGCAGAGCCATTCCAGCTCCTCTGTCTGATGTGGACACATTCCAGAATGTCAAGGGAAGCAAGGTTGGCCCTGGGTTCTTGTGCCAGCCACGCTGACCACACATGGGAAGTATATCTAGCCTCCCAAATATAACCCAGTGACCACAGGACACTAAATCTCACCAGTAAAGAATGGAACCCCTCATGGGTCAAATATCTCCTATTAAGATGAGTGTGACCTTAAACAAAATCTTTGAAAGCCTAGCGCCATGTCAGTTGGCAGATTGCTTCCTCCACTACCCTATCATCCCGAGGATGTGGTTGATGTGAGAAAGAGGCCAGGAGATGCTGGGAGGGGAAGCCGGAGCTACAGGGCTAATTCTACCCCACTGCTGCTCTTCCTGTTCTGGGAGTCAGTAAATATTCTTATTGTTGAGGCCAGTTTGACTTGGGTATTCTGTTACTTGCTGCTGAAACACCCTACAGATCCAGCAAGGATTATCATCTTTACATGTACAGGGAAAATGAGGCACAGAGAGATTTGGCAACTCTGTGACCAAACTTTGTGAGAGTAAGATCATAGCTCTGCAGAGCAAATACCACCTTTTGCATCAGAAGTTTGCTGCCTAAAGTACACTGGGATACTTTATGGGGACTGGGACTGCCATCAGTGACACTCTTACCTTGAACAGCACCCCTCAAGGCCCCACAGTGAGCTCCACTCTCTCCAGCCCCTGTGGTAGGGAAGGGTTGTTTTATGGCTGCAAGTCCCCTTTCCTCCATCCCATCTAGTCAAGTTGAAAATCAGTGTTGCTTGGTGAATAGCAAATCAAGTTTCAAGGTTACAGGCAGTAGAGAGAGGAAAAAGGTAAATGGGAAATCATTTATCAAGAGCATATTTAAAAGGAAAAAATTAAAAGGCCCAGGTCAAAGATGTAACACAATCTCTTAGCTCTATTCCTCACTGGTGTTGGCAGACTCTCAGGGTGCAGTGAGATTTAGATGTCATTTTCAATGGGTATTAAGGTTTGGGATCAGATGGCTCATAAATGTTCTTGGTTACCAAGTTTAATGTATTTTTTTTTTCTTCTGCTGAAAGGGATCAAATGGCTTGTTTTCCAACATGAAGACACCAACAACAGTAGGGGGCTGTAGGTGGGCCTGGCTCCCTAATCCACACCACCGCTTTTCAGTTGATCACCTTTTAAATTAGACACACATGTCCGTTTAATGAGGAATTCAGCATCTGGAGGAGTTGATAGTATCTGGGAAAGGACACAGAGTAAGAACTCACATTGGGAGGTGCAGGCTCAGGACCTCTGAGGTCAGGCTCAGTCTTTGCTAGGCATTCATCCCCTCTCCTCAGAGGGGAGCAGCTTGAGACACAGAGAGGCTGAGTAAATTGGCCAGGATCGAACAGCAGACTACTGATGGTGACTGAGCATAGAAATGGCCAGAGGAGAACAACAACCAAAAGGGATAGATGGGAAGGACCCTGTCTTCTTCTCCCGCCACTTTGACCACTGATAAAACTCCGAGCTGGCTACACATACACACCTGCGGATATGGGGCAGAGTGAACCAGCCCAAACAACCTGCACAACCCTGACCCAGGCGTCATGTGACTAGCAGGGCAGCTGGGCAGCAGACCCCATGTCACCATGTCCCCAGACACACGTGTGTCCCAGCTCACATATCCATCGCCAGCCCGCTGGCAGCACTCAGAGACTTTGTGTTTCTAACGTGGCATGGACACAGTTTGCAGTGTTTGGGCTCTGAAGAACCCACCCCATTTCTCCCTTCATCCCTTGCTGTGTCTAGGCACCTCATCCCCTGGTGCCTAGATACAAGTTCCCTGATTGGCAGTAAGACTTTTCCACCCACTGGCCAATCTTTGGCTTCATGTGCCTTATGTTTTCCTTACCTCCACCGACTCAGTAGCACCTTTGCACCCACTGACACCCCCAGGCCCAAGGAAGGTGGCAAAGGGACACCAGCCACTTGTGTTTTTAGTTGGATGGAAGCACCTTCTGCTTCAGCAACCTCCCCCATTTCTAAATCAAGCCTCCTTCAAACCCAAGCAAATGGACTCCTCCCCTGCAAATCCCCAAGTGCCTCGTGCAGAGGTGTGAAATGTACTTAGTGGAGCACAAATTTTTATTCCTCTAGAGAAATGAAACACATTGCCCTTAAAGGACCCTGCGTTGAAAACAGCAAACAGTTCTTGGATCATCTCTGTCACAGTAAAAGGAACTATTACGTTTTATATTGTTGCAGTAGATGTTATTCTGGAACTTCAAATTTTGCTTTCAAATTTTGAATGGGGAAATACTTCTGGTAGTGGTGTGTTCAAACCTTCTTTGGGGCTGAAAGACAGATGATGAGTACATAGTCAAAGACTATGATAACTTCTGCTGCAGTTACGTCTCTTCTCTGAATCAAATATCTGATATTTCATCACTTTCTTTGGTACCAGTTGAGGAAATCACATGCAGCTTATGCTTAGCTGTTAGTATCATAAATGAATGAATTACAAGCTGCACCAAGATCTGCAAAAGAACTTTTTCCTCATTTAACAAATGTCCACTGTTCGGAAAAATATAAAATACAACAAGCAACAGGGCCATGCCTTGTGGGTGGTACATGTGAAGGAGGAGGGGAGCTTGACGCCCCCGTACACTACCTGCGCTGTCGTGGGCAGGGGTGGGACGTTTGCCTGTCTACCCCTGCCCTCCTGATGGCAAGCTTACACTGGCTGAGAGAAGTTGAAACAGCCCTTATTGTCTTTCCACTGGTTATCTATCTTTCCTGACACCATTTCTATTATTCCTGGGTTTTGTTCTCTAACATCCCTGGCCCACATAAGGATCCTGAGACGCAAGTAAAAATGCCTACAAGACCATTAACCTCTTTGTACTTGCGGCCAGAGTTTGGGGATCCTAAGAACTAATTTAAAATCCATTTGTCCTTCATGTTTGGACTATGAGTCCCCAGAGGCTTAATCAGAATGAAAAAGAATCAAATACCCCATCAACTCCTCGGCCTCTGGTACCCAGCTCTTGCCTGTCGACCAGCAGGAGATTTAGTTTTCCACGTATACTCTAAAATCACCTCAGAGGCAAAAAAGAACAAGCTATCACAAAACTCAGTTGCAGCTGCTTAATGGGGAGACAGTAGCAGGCCAGTGAAATACAGTGAACTATGTCTGAGTTAGCCACCCGAGGCAGGGTCCCAAAGCGAGTGGGTGGGACGGGCATCCTGAGGGTGCTACAGGCCGCTATAAAATGAAACGCAAGGCACGATTTCCCGGTGCGTGTAACTTAATGAGGGCAGGTGAGAGCGAAAGTTGAAGGCTGTCATGGTAGAGGGTCCATCTGCCCAAACTAAGTGCACCAGTGGGGGTGGGGTAGGAGTGCCAGGCTGCTTTTTTTATGGGCTGCTTGAAACAAAAGACATCAAAACCATTGCTACATTCATTGTGTAGCCCAGAGTTACAGGAACCTTCTCATAATAAGGCACCGAAGGCCGAGACGTTTCCAACTGCTTGAGGAATGTGTGGCTCCAATCCTGTCATTTAAGGGAGGCCTCGAGCTACTGAACTTGCAGCTCAGAATCCGCATGTTTTCTGAAGAACAGTAAAACCTCAGCCCCCAGGTCCAGCTCAGCAGGGGGCAGGAAGCAGCCACTGGCTTGATCTCTGAGAAACTGTAGAAGAAAAAGGCCTGGCTGGGAACCGGGGTTGAAAAGCCAGCCTCTAAAGCACACCTCTTTTTCCCTTCTTAGACATTCTTTCTGAGCCAGCCGGCTCTGGAAACATCAGTGAGGAAAAGAGGACTCCATAAAAAGCGCCTGTAGAATCCTTGGGAGCTGCTAGTAATTGGGAGGGATGTTCTGAACCAGTTCATTTTTTATAGGACTTTGTGATTTTTCACTATCCACCTAATTAAAGGAGAGAAGTCAGGGGGAAAGGCTCTAATTAAGTTCACCAACAGAGTTAGGGAAGTCAGGTTGCCTCTTTTATAGCAATGAAAAAGTAAATAAACAGAAAGTATCTGCACCAATAGGATCGCATTCATTCACTTACTAAGTATTTATTTTGAGTATCTATGAAGCAGTCACTTTATTAGGTACAATTAGGAAGCACTGAAGGGCAAGGCAAGGTCATCGCCCACAAGGACCTGCCACCTGGGCAGGATGAGGCCAGGCCATTCGCAGAATGAATACCTCCAAGGTGCTGAGAAAGCTCCGGAGGGGAAACCACCCAGTGAGGGGTCTGAGAGAGTCAGAGAAGGCTCCCCAGAGGGGAGACTTCTAGGTGGACATCTGACTGGGACGATAGTAAGGGGCGGTCCAGGACAAAGAAAGACAATGTTTCCGATCAAGGGAACACCTGGTGGCCCGTTTGCTGGGGATCCCTGTCTCTGCTCTCCAATCGCACGCCCAGAGAAGCTCCCAATTTTTAGAAGTAATGATAAAAGCACTTTTTCTTAGCTTTATAGTGTATGCTTAATCCTATTCCTTTCAACGTTTCTGAATTACAAGCTTGTAAAATGGGTTCAGTTTTGACTTTAGTTTAAATAGTTCATGGAAATTAACCTGAAAATTATTCTAACTAATAGAAAATCTCTTGTGCTGATTACATTGGGAAATTTTATAGAACCTCAAATCAAGATTAATAGTTGGCTGAGTTTTTATCCTATGTGAACTTGTGAGTAGATGTGTGTTGCCCAAAGCTGCAGTCCCCCACCCCCCAGGCTGCAGACTGTGGCCTTTTAGGAACCCACCCCTATAGTAGGAGGGGAGCAGCCAGGGAGGGAAGCTTCATCTGTGTTTACAGCCGCCCCCCCATCGCTCACTTCACCACCTGAGCGCCTCCTCCTGTCAGATCAGCAGCAGCTTTCACTTCTCAGAGGAGCATGAACCTTACTGTGAAAGTATGCCTGTGAGGGGTCTAAGTTACTCTCTCCTATGACCATTGAGTGCCTGGTGACCTGTGGTGGAGCTGAGGGGGTGATGCTAGCACCAGGGAGTGGCTACAAAGACAGATTACATCAGCAGAAAGGTTTGACTACACAGAGACCATGATAAACAAATGGCTTGCAGACTCAAATCAAAACCACCACCACCACCCGCTCCCTATCCATGGAAAAATTGTCTTCTGTAAAACCAGTCCCTGGAGCCAAAAAGTTGGGACCACTGGCCTAGGGGGAATAGGAGTGGAGAGTTCTGCTGGGTGTGTAAGGGTAGGATGTGGAAAATCTTTCAGAGGGAGGTCTACATAAAGTCAGTTTAACAGTTTTGCCACAGTGGAAGTAATAGCCCAGAAGTAAAAAGAATATTAGAACAGGCTCACAAATGTGTTTACTGATTAAATTCAGCTAACAGGGGGAAGAAAAAGGGACTAATTAAATGGCAAAACTTAAGAGAAAGATTTATTGGAAGATAGAATAAGGAAATTATACTAAGATACAAAAACAAAGTTATCAGAGATCTTTGTCCCTAAAGTTAATATGGCCCTAGAGGTAGTCACATAGATTCTGGAGTCAAACCACAGGGCTCAAATCCCTACTTATTAGCCATTTTATCTTGGGCCAGTTATTTAACACCCTATGCTTCCATTTTCTTCATCTTGGGCCAGTTACTTAACACCTTGTGCCTCAATTTTCCTTATCTGAAAAATGGGCTTATAACAGTACTTATGAAGTTGAGGTGAGGATTAGATGATAACAGGCATGTAAGCATGCCTAGAATGTAATGATGTCTCAGTAAATTTACCATTATTATTATCTCTCCCACTTTCTACCAGAAAAGCATAAGAAAAAATGGATTGCCTTACAAAAAAGCATATTAGCCTGATATAAGAAAGACTTTCCCAAGCATAAGTATGTTTAACAATGTGGGAGTGATTTTCTTAGAAAAAGCAAATCTCAGAAAGTTCTACCATTTAAGTCTGTAGGAAGGAAATTGACCCTGACCCTGCTGAGGATGAGTAAGGTGAAGTGACGAGGAAATCTTGTATTGAGGCAAGAAGAGAACAGCCTTAGACAGATGTTTTGTGTTCAAGTCCCCACTTCACCACAAATCAAATAAACCCCTGGGCAGATTCAAATTCTGCTCTCAGAGATTACGTTCTCCTTCGACTCACTCTCCTAGAAAGAATCCAAAGAGCCAGCGTGTGAAGACGCCTTCTAAGCATCCAGGGCTGGTATAGTGAGAACCACGGTGTCCGTACAGCGCTGTTGTCTTCAGCCAGTCACGGCTGGAGCTGAGAATGAAGCCACTTGGCATCTTGGGTACCCCCTCAGCTTTTGATCCTGAGGAAGTTATCTTCCAAAAAACACACTGGAAAGTTGGGGACAGAGCCCAGTGTAAATCCGTCCTTGGCCACCCTCTGGTCTCGTGTACTTTGCTGAATACTGGGAACTGTTGCCCTTGAGGAATATCCTGAATTTGAGCAGAAGACTCAGGGATGTGGAGAAAGTGGTTAAGTGTCTGCCAGGCCTGTGTCTCCTTAAGGTTGAAAATCTAACCTTACTTTCCAGGCACCCTGTCATCAAATGAAGTGAGTTTGAATCACACAACATATTGGTCCCCTGTCTCTCCTTGTGAACAAAGTGGCAAGCCCATAGGAGGTGAGACCCTTGTGAGACAGACCCTGTGGGGCAGTGCCCAGTGACAACCAGGAATGCCAACTGCTGATACAAAGTATGTGTGTGAAATGGGGAACTCTCTTTCTCGGTGTGGGCGACACCAGTGGCCGACGGGCTATTTCTGCTCTCTGGAGTTGTGATGAGACAGTGGCAGGCTTGTCACCATTGTTGATCCTGCACAACTTCAAGTGAAGTGAAGGAAAAGGTGACTTACACAGCCACGCAAACATAGCACGGTCCCTGCCCATCCGATCTGGGGATTGCTTAGGCCTTCTGCCCTGTCCATGGCTAACGTGCCTCCTGCCTTTTGACTCCCGGAGGCAAGTGGATCTGCAGACATTCCACTGCTCTGGAGCAGAGGCTCTGGGATGGTTCACAGGGACCGCAGGATACCAACCGTGTCAGAGGCCAATCTGCACAAGGACTAACAGGGCACCCACAGTCTCAACAGACAGGGGAATTGAGCAACATTGGTCTTCAGTGCTGCTGGGAACTGTCCTCAAACATGAGCGTGCGTTAGGATTCTGCGGAGGGCTTGTGAAAGCACAGAAAACCGGGCATATCCCCGGAGTTTCTGATTCGGGAAGTTTGCAGTGTGGCTGCAGAAGTTGCATCTCTAACTAGTTCCAGGTGATGCTCCTGCTGGTAGTCTGGTGACGACACTCAGAACTACTGCTCTGTCTCCCCAAGCAAGCAGCTGCAAATCATTCATTCCATGCTCTTGGGAGACAAGGACCCAAGTTGCTGTCGGAGGGGATCATTCCTCAAGTGCAGTTCTTGGGCCGAGGGGCAACATGGAGACTGAACAGGGCTCCAGAAGGGCGAACCTGGGAGCTGTTTCCTTTATATTCCCCCCACACCACGTGCACCTGAGGTACCCTGCTAGCAGCTTCTAGGCAAGGTAATGATACATATCTAACATTTCAGATGTACATTAGAACATAGTCATTATTTTTAAAATCCTGCTATGAAAAAGTTCAAATGAGTTTGAAACCCAATTTCAATGTTATATTTTTCAGTGAAAGAAAAGGAAGACCTACTAACTTTTTTAGTAGATTTGCAACTGTAAAAAATGTTAGACTGGTTGTAAAAAATGGTTTACAATTACTTTTTTATCACGTATTTTGAGAATCAAGTTTTTCTCTGGTGACAATAAGGAATTTGAAGAGATCATCCTTCAGGAGAAGTCTTGATCAGGAATTGAGTGTAGCCATTTTAACACAAAACCTGAAATCGAAAAATTCATGCCTATAGAAGCAAGCTCAAGTCTCTCATCTTAAAACCTGGAAGTTTTGAGAGTTTTATACAAACTCATTATTTAATATTTTCCTTAGTATTTTGTATTTTCTTATCATAATTATATAACGTAAAGGAAAAAATGGTGATTATTTTCACCAAACCCCATATTGAAGCTTCCTACTCCCCTCTAATTTACTCCAGAGTACCATGCCAATACTATATTAGAATTTTCTAACCACAACCTTATTAGGAAGATATTATTGTCCCCATTTTAAAGACACAAAATTGAGGCACATTAATGTCTAAGCTAATGCAACAAATATGAGGCCATGTGGATTTGACCTCAGGTCTAGTTGACACAAAATCCTGTGGTTGTACCCACAACATCATACCTGTCCAGGGGTGTTCAGACAACTACAAAACCTGATCACAGAAAGACTTAAAAGGTAATAGTCCAGAGTAGCTCATTTGTAACTTGTCAAATAATTAATCTGACACGTAACTTCAGTTTTGCTAAATAGTGTAGAACAAAAATATTATAGGGTTATTCTAATTATCAGTAGTCTTTGGATTTGTTTTCCTTGTTTAACTATAAAAGAGATAATATAAGGCAATATGTGTTCAGGATAAAAATTTTGGAAAGTATAAGGAATAAAACAAAATCACACAGAGAAAAATATTACTATTAACATTTGAAAATAACCTCTTGGCCTTTCAAAAGCATGTGAAGTATGGAAGAATGGCTCTCTCTTACTATTGCCATAATTTTTCTTTTTCTTTTCTTTCTTTCTTTCTTTTTTTTTTGAGACAGAGTCTCACTTTGTTGCTCCCTGGTAGAGTGCTGTTGTGTCATCTCACAGCAACCTCAAACTCTTGGGCTCAAGCAATTCTTTTTTTTTTGCAGCTTTTGACCGGGTTTGAATCCACCACCTCTGGCATATGGGGCTGGCACACTACTCCTTTGAGCCACAGGCGCCACTGGCTCAAGCAATTCTTTTGCCTCAGCCTCCCAAGTAGCTGGGACTACAGGTACCCGCCACAATGCCTGGCTATTTTTAGAGGCAGATTCTTGCTCTAGCTCAGGCTGGTCTCAAATATGTGAGCTCAGGCAACCCACCTGTCTCTCGGCCTCCCAGAGTGCTGGAATTACAGGTGTGAGCCACTGTGCCTGACTGCCATAATTTTTGTTAAAACACAAGTTTTACCTAACATGACTATGATGGTGAAAGAAGCTGTCTATATTCATGAAGTATCTTATCATCTTACCACTTCATACTCTGGTCCTATATGTTTTAGAAGTAAAAATACATTATTGCAGGAAACTATCTGATGTATATGATATATATTATTAGGAGATGTAAGAATTTAGGGTACATCATTAACAATAAGGTAAGGCAGAAATCCAATTCCTGAATAGAAACACTGACAAAAGCCATGAACTTAGGATTCATGGAGACATGAAAATACTCAGTAAGCAATAAACATACTCAGTAAACATGGAAACATGCCCAATTTCCCTATTGATCAAAGCAAAGTATTATAGACATGATGATTTTGTGCCAATCAAATAATCAAAGCTTTCAAGCAACTTGATGTTAGAGAGAATTTCAGGAGAAAGGATCCTCCTATCCGTACTCCGTGAGAAACTGGTGCGATCTTTCTGGAAGTCCAGGTCAAGAGTTCCTGCTCCTTACCCTCTTTAAGAGAGAGTTCTTCTCTAAGGGAAAAATAGTCAGAGCTGTTCAGAAATATAGGGACATGGTCATTTCACAGCTTCATAATTTATAATATGCTGGAAAACTGGAACCAACTTAAAAGTGCAAGAGATAAGGAAGCAAAGAAATTACGGAACATCTGCCAAAATGGACTTCAGTCATCTAAAAAAATGTGGAAGGCCATTTAATGACATCAGGTGATATTCTTGGGAAGGGAAGGAAGCAGGATAGAGAACTGCAGACACACCAGCATACAATTGCTACACACATGTGCAAAAAACAAATTTTGAGGGAAATATATTAAAATACTGCTGGGCAGTGCCTGTGGCTCAAAGGAGTAGGGCGCTGGCCCCATATACCAGAGGTGGTGGGTTCAAACCTAGCCCTGGCCAAAAACAGAAAAAAAAAATACTAGGAGTTACCTAATACAAGGTGGGGGTTGGGGGAATGAGGGAGCCAGGAGAGTGGAGGAGGGAGGGAGATGAGGGGTCATGGTCCCTCTTGGGGGCAGAACACAATTACAAGAGGGACTTTACCCTCTTAAAACCTAATCAGTACAACCAATCATTATCAGTATAGCCTAATTTTTTGGACTCTCAATGAATCCCAAATAATAAAAAAAAATCTTATAATCTTGAAAAAGATTAATAAATCTTGAAAATATGTTAAAAAAATAAAGTCATGGTTCACGGGATAGCAGATACTCTTAAAAAAGAAAATGAAATACCAGGAGTTATTATCTTTGAATGATTAATCCATGTGTATATTTCACTTAAATTTTTTTCCTAAAATTTTCTACAAATAAAGAACATGCTAGCAGGAAAAAAAAACATTAAAAAAATTTCTAGTGGCAGCTAGGCTCAGGAAAAGATAACACAGCTTGAGCTTGCTAACCATGAGGCATCCCGAGAGGAGTCCCAGTCCACAACCATCCCTTTTCCCTGGAAACTGTCGATAATTATCATGGCAATTGCTAATATTTATTGTGCAATGACTATGAACTGGGTATTATACCATGCACTTTACATTCAATAATGTATTTAATCTCCACAGAAGCCCAATAAGGTAGAAACTAGGTTTATCCCCACTTTAAAGAAAATGAGACTATGACTTTCAAACTTTAGTTATTTACATAAGGCCATTCAGAGATGAAAGCACAATCAAACCAGCTTTGATTTCACAATCCAAGCCTCACTGCAGAGCAAAAACTAATGCACAGTGTTATTTATGCAATCTCAGCTTCTCTTAAATATACCTTTCTGGCTCTGCCCCTTTATTTAAAACAATTATTAATATCTAAACAATTTAGTGTTCCAAGTTTGGAGCTCTTTGGAAGGAAAACACTATTTAGAGCTCAGAAATAGATTCGGTGATTAGTGGTGGAAAATTTGTTCTGTCTCTTTAAAGAGCATGGCCACCAAGTTCAGCTTCACGGGCAGGTAACGGGTGCAGTCACGAAGGGCCCCACGCTTAAAAGGGCGCCATGCTTGATTTAATGCTTTGCTGTCACTGGCTTATAATTCTTAATATTTTTTCAACAAGGAGTCTACATTTTCATTTTGCAGAGGACCCTGCAAATTATGACACCAGTCCTGCGAGACACACATGAGTAACACTAAGCCTCAAACCTCACTTAAAAGGACATAGTGTTTGGAATGTGGGGGTGTGTTCTTTGCTTTTTCTTACTTCCCTGAGTCCACTGCCTACAGAGAAAGTATCTTCCTTTGCTTAAATGAATCCTCCACATTTCACTGCATATGAAAAATATGCAATGATATTAAAGGAAGATGAGTATTCTTCTCCGCAGCATCTCCAGTGAGCGCCCTTTTCAATGCTGCCCTCTGAGCTCCCGTTCTCTGTACTGTGGGGTCTGTTCATCAGGCCCCCGCTGTGTAGGGCCAGGCCTGGCTTAATGGCCAGAGTGTGGCTGGCCCTCAGGGTGAGACGCAGATGCCTGCTTGGATGAAAGCTTTACATATTTAGAACATAAGCAGTTCTCAAGACAAAAAAAATAAAAGCTCACCAGTATGTGCATGCTGTTCAATAAAGCCATTGTCAAGTAGTAAAGAGGGAACTGTGCTAGCTACCACTAAGGGAGTGGCTGGGACAGTAGTTTAGTAGGCAGAAAACACATTGCTGGTAAATTAGCCTTCAACATATCTGAGACTGCTGAGCCTTGCTTCAGGGAAAACAAGGAACCCTCACCACCTTCCCTCTTGGAACTGCACAGGACCGAAATGACTGCCTCCTTTAGGTACTTTCACTGTAGAAATGAGGTCTATCAGAAAATGAAGTCAGGGACTCCAGGGAATACCCACGTGCTTCTGGGAAAATCCCTGAGTTTCCTAAAGGTGACACACAGCCAGTGTGCTTGTAGAAGGTCCAGGGTCTAGATACGGCCCAGCAGAAAGCCATGGGGAGGAGCAGAGATGCTGCTGGGGAAATAAAGAAAGGAAGGCCAGAAGACACAGTGAAACAACAAAAATGTATAATTGTTTATTCAATCCCTCTGACCAAACCAAAAAGTCTCTTTTTTGACCTTGCTCCATAATAAACATGGATTTCCTCAAGTTCGTGGCTGCAAAAATTACACAAGTAACTGGAGGATTCTGCTGATTGTCTACCCATCACCCGATCTCACTTCTTCAGTCCTACAAGAACCCTGATTTTGTAGTTTCCCTCTTTTGAATGATGGTGAGAAGATAATCAAAGTAAACCCATGGTCCTTGCTAGTCACTGACTGAGGATGTCACATGTTTCAATTCTGGAGGGAAAAAAAGGCTGCTAGAAGTTTCTAGAAAAGCTCTACCTTGCTTTTAAAAAATAACAATGGGGAAATCAGACTCTCGCAATTTTCTAGGGGTGAACTAGGAAATGTACTGGCCCACTTGCTATTGACTACCATTTTATGGCCATGAGGAAAGCCAGACCAAAGCCAAAGTCAGCTCACAGAAGAGCACAGAGAAACAGCATCAAAACCTTAATGGAACTAAGCTTGAAGCCCACTGCCTCTGGTCTTCTCATGAAAAAGCCACTGCAACTCTTTAGAGTTTAAGCTTGTTTAAGTGGGCCTTTCTTTTCTTTGCTTTGTTTTTTCCATTTTTTGGTCTTTTAAAAAATTTTTTAAATTTTTTATTTCAAATTAACATGAGGGTACAAATTTTTGGGTTACATTATTCTCACTTCAGGATAAAATTCCAGTTGTAAAAGAGCCCCTCACCCAGGTCATGTTATACACCCTCACAAAGTGCACATTAGCGGGGACCCCGCCTCATGCCCTCTCTCCTTCTGCCAACTGTCCTCCCCCCTCGCCCTCTCCCTCTCTCTACCTCTATACTAAACTATATTTATGCTTTATTGTTCATATGAGCATGTAATTGTTTATATATTGGTTTCATATTAGTATGGAGTACATTGGGCCCTTCTATTACCTGCAGCTGAAAGCACAAAATACTCAGGTCAGTATGAGATCATAAAGAATTGGGCTCTAGGGTTATGATAAACTGTATGAATTACTTTGTGCAAGTCTTAACTTCCCCAAACCTCAGTTTTCTCATCTACCAAAACTAGCCATTGTAATATCTGCCCTGTTTACTTTGGGGGAATATTACAAGGGTTGAAAAAATAAAAGATATGAAAGCCTTTGGAAAATGTAATTGGTACTCACATATGAGATGCTGTTACTATTAGATTAAATAAATTTAAAACTTATCCAAGAAATCTACTTGTTTTCTTGGATACATGTACATAAATAACACTGCCTTAGATTGATTTTCACCATTTTTCTCACCCAATTATACTTAGCACCTCACAGATATGTGGCAGATAGCGACAGGGCTTTCTAAAATCATTTTTCTCCCAATTCAGTAGATTCTCAAAATACCAAACAAAAAGATTCAGTAAATTTTTAATGCATCTCCTTGAAGCCCCTCCCATTCTGTGTTCATAATAGGAATCTGAGATGTGGTACTGAAAGGTTTTTTTGGACCAGGAAGAAATGGGTCTAATCCTGGAAGAGACAAAACGTGGGGGTAAATTTATCCTCCCAACAGGTAAATGAAATTGTCAAAGGCATATAATGAATTGACAAAATTTTAAATGAAAACTGTGTGTGTTTTCAGAAATGCACTAACTTGTAACCATTCATTGTAGAGGGAAATTAAACTGAAGTGAGCAAAAGGAAAATCCAGCCTGCCTGTGAAAAACACATAAATGCAAAAAAGCAAGAAGCACCAAGAATCAGGGAGACCAAGTGGTCAATTAAGTACCATGTAAAGATTTCCAATTTTCTTGTAGTAAATTATTTATTTAGCTCTTCCATACCATCAATATATTTTACAAGTTTAATACCCAAATTATAGCTGGCCCACCCATTTATGGCCCCATAAATGAGTCCTGACTTACCAATGTGAATTCTTGTTCCTGGTAGTGTCAGATTTAGATTGGATTTGGATCTATTGCTTTATCCTTATCAGACATTTCGAGGCTGATATTTTATTGCTATATTTAAAATGGAAAGTGCTTTAAAATAGACTTGGGAGGGAGTGCAACTGATTCCTGCCCCGATATGTCATTTCCTGACTTAACATCCTACTATAATCTAGGTTAAAGGGTTGGAAGTCCATACAGAATCCTTCTCCACCAAAGATTTACCCCTACACAGAGAGTTTTCTTGGAGGAAAGTGAGTGATTATAAAAAGAATGACTTTAATCTTAAGTAAGAGTAGCTGGAGCTTTCAATAGTAAAACTGACAGGCAATTTCCATGCCTATATACTTTGTAAGTCAAATGAATAATAAAGAATATAAATGAAACACATCTAACCATTTCTTAAGTCTTAAAGTGTGTATGTAGCTAAATTGCCAAGCCTTGTTTTTCAAGGTTTGGATTTTGCAAAATACATAGAACAAACCAATAAATTAATGGTGGAGGAGAAGACTAATAAATCAAACGTAGGAAACAGATTCCATTCACGTCATAAAAAGTGTTATAGCTCTGAGATTAGTAAATCCTACAGAGTTATAAATATGAAAACAGATGCAAGATATGACTAATGACACTCAAAATTCTAATAATATCTGATAGTGGTTTTAGGCCTTTGGGATAAAAGTCACTAAAAAGATTTTATTTTTACCTGTTTACATTACCTTTTTGTTTACATTTACATTATAGTTTTTTTTTTTTTTTTGAGACAGAGCCTCAAGCTGTTGTCCTGGGTAGAGTGCCGTGGCATCACAGCTCACAATAACCTCCAACTCCTGGGCTCCAGCGACTCTCATGCCTCTGCCTCCCAAGTAGCTGGGACTACAGGCACCAGCCACAACGCCCAGCCATTTTTTGGTTGCAGCCTTCATTGTTGTTTGGCAGGCTCAGGCTGGTTTCGAACCCGCCAGCTCAGGTGTATGTGGCTGGTGCCTTAGCCGCTTGAGCCACAGGCGCCAAGCCTACATTATAGTTTTTAAAAGATTTTTATGAAAGATTATTTAATCTACCATAAAATAACAAACTTCAACCTAAGGTTCAGAGGAACCAGCCAAACTCTATGGAAATAACTGAGGGTCATAAGAACTCAGCCCTTGCACTGGCCCTGGGAGCACAAGCCAAGGACAAGCCAATCATTGCAGCTCGTTGTTCTTGTACAAGAAATGGGCCCATCTCATGGAAATATGCCAGAGGCAAAGTGCTTTGAAGGAAAAGCATGGTATTTGGTATTAAGGGAAATTATTTAGGAAAAAAAGAGAAATATTTTATCAAGGAAGTTAGAATTATTTTTAAAAATGTAATTAGATCAGCTTTACAGTTCTAGCTACATTCCCTTGGGCCTTAGTACCACACCAGCCCATCTTCTCCTAATCTAGCTACATAATTTGCAGTGCCCAGTACAAAATGAAAACGTGGAGCCCTTATTGAAAAAGTGGAGGGAAATGCCATTAAAGGTAAATTATTCCTTGTTTTGTGATTTGTCATGGTATGTTTTTTTTTTTTAACCAAGAGTCTTCACTTTGACACCCCTGGTGACACCTGGCTATTTTTAGAGATGGGGTCTCTCTCTTGCTTAGGCTGGTCTCGAACTCCTGAGCTCAAGCAATCCACCCACCTCAGCCTCCCAGAGTGCTAGGATTACAGGCGTGAGCCACCTTACCTGGCCGTGGTGTGTTCTTATTTGCTATATGATGTTGTACTGAATAAAGAAAATTGAAATTTCAGGATGAATTTGATGATTCATGTTTATATTGTGCAAGGTCAGTTTCAAATGCAAATATAGGAGCATTTAACTCATACACGGAATCACAAAATCACATAATTTATATTTTACATCTTATACATGCATATGTATTTTGTTTTCACCAGAATAGTGAAAACGTTGCATGAAATGAACTCAGCTGGTTTTCCTTTACTTCTTGATAATTCGTGTTCTACCAACACACTACCTTGGCTTACAGATGAGAAAGAAAAGGAAATGTAGTTTGCCCTATCTTTTCCTTTCCTTTCATGTCATCATTTTAAATAAAAGTGGTGACTATTATAGGGACATAACATGAATGACTAAGGATGTGGCAGGGATCCTTGGTTCTTTGTGTTTTTTAAAACTCCTGTACATCTTTCTGCAAATTCTGCAAAGCAAGTTTTTGAAAGCAAAACATGGCCTCTTAGGGCTTTCAGCTCCTCTGCTCACTCAGTTGTAGGCACAACATGTTTACCTTGTACTCGTTTTGAGTCTTGTTGAATTCCCATGCATTGTGAGTCCACTGGAATTTTGTGCTTTTGAGTTATCACGAGCTCTATACGCAAATGAGGTGATAAGTAATAGCAGACACTAACATTGCACCTGTCTCCTCTGCTCATGCACATGTTCTGTGTCCCATCAGACTTTATGCCAAAGCACAAGTTCAACAATGAGATCATTAAGAATTTCCAGGCCAGGCATAATCACAGCTGTAATCCTATCACTTTGGGAGGTCGAAGCAGGAGGATCACTTGAGGCCAGGAGTTTGAGATCAACCTGAGCAAGTTAGTGAGACTCCTATCTCTACAAAAATTAGCCAGGCACATGCCAGTAGTCTCAGTTACTTGGGAGGCTGAAGCAGGAAGATCACTTAAGCGCCGGAGTTTGAACTTGCAGTGAATAGTGACAATGCCACTGTATTCTTGCCTGGGGGAAAAGTGAGCAAGACCCTCTCAAAAAAAAAAAAAATTTTTTTTTTTTTTTAAATGATGGCAACAGAATCCTAAACCAAGTGTGGGTCTTCTGAGCACAGGCCCCATGGCACTGTACTGGTCATACACCCATGAAACTCTTCCTTCCTCTAGACTCTTACCTGGAGGATGCCCAATGTGGGAAATGGTCACAAACCTCTAGTAAGTTTTTCTCAAGCACTTATTGCCTATACTGCCTTAGCTTTGCTTAGGGGAATCCCTGCAGGCAGCCATCTCCATCCTCATCCCTTTTCTTCTCTTTCATTGCCTTCTCCTTTCTCCTCTTCCTCTTCCTCAGCTTCTTGCCCCACACATACCCATCCTAACCTGTCCCAGTTATTTCTAGACTTTGAGGAAATGCAAAATAGCTCCTCCTCCAATACAAGAGTAGGAAAACAGATTATATTCCCATTTGCTTTGACTTTTCCCTTTTCCTCTCAAAACAGTATTTATGCCCCATGCAGTACAGCAAAGTTCAGTAAATGCTCACCATTGCCCAGTTTTTAAAGCTAGATGGCAAAGAATAGAGTTTTTATTTATTGTATTACCTGAGCATAGCTTTAGGGAAAAAGACAAGTTACTTTTTAAAAACTTATGAGTTGTCAATTTTTAAATTTATATGTAAAATGCTATTCCATGTGAGTAAAAGAAGAGCATACCTAAGAAAAACCACAGGCTCTGGATAAAACCCAGGCACTTCTCTATGCAATGCAACTTGCTGCTTAACTCTGGGTTGGAAAAATGACTAGGTTCTGGAATAATAAGGAAACACAGGTGAGTTTATTAAGATTGCTTAAGTCAGGGGTCTTCAAACTATGGTGAGTGGGCCACATGAGGCCTGCCGAGGACATTTATCTGGCCTACTGGGTGTTTTTGCCTCTGGTGCCTGTCCTGCTTAGCAGCCGACTTGTCCTGGGCCGCAGTGCACACGCGTGGAATGTGCACTGCACTCTCAGACTCCCCTCCTTCTCTCTGTCTCTTGACTTCTCCTCTTAGTCTCAGATGAGAGAGACTCGTGATCAGGTGAGTCACAAGCTTGCCTGTGCAGAGCCTGCTGCTGCCTGAGGACCAAGGTAAGAACAAGTTAGGATTTATGTTTTTGAAGTTAGGAGGTGTATTTTTTTTTTATTTTGCAGTTAGTAGGGCCTTTTTTTCCTGAAGTTAGGTGGTCTTATTTTTTTTTTTTTTGGCAGATGGGGTTGCCTTTTTTTTTTTTTTCATTTTAAATATTGTATTTGTTCCCAGTTGTTTTATTTTTTTTTTTTTTTTTTTTTTTGCAGTTTTTGGCTGAGGCTGGGTTTGAACCCATCACCTCTGGTAAATGGGTCCGGTGCCCAACTCCTTTGAGCCACAGGCACTGACCCCGTTTTGTTTTTTTACTTCAAAATAAGATATGTGCAGTGTGCATAGGAATTTGTTCATAGTTTTTTTTATTTTAAACTATAATCTGGACCTCAAATGGTCTGAGGGACAGTGAACTGGCGCCCTGTTTAAAAAGTTTGAGGAGCCCTGGCTTAAGTGATCCTGAAATACAGACAGATATTTAGAAACTTTTTTCTAAAACTTACTGAAAAATGATGCCCAAGGGATAAAAGACCTTTGGGGTTATTTTCCTCATTTTCCTAAGTAGCTTGTTAGAGCTTTCATGTTCATAAAATACCTAAAGAGAAAAGAAGCCTGCAGAGCTGCTCTCCCTGGACTGTGAATATTTTCTTTCTCATTTTGCACCTGTCAAGAAATATTTTCAATTCAGCTGTGAGAATTGGTAACTGTCCAAGTTAAGAGGATGAAGAACAGGTAACAATCCTCTTTTGCTTTTTGAAGCCTCAGGATGGCATCCTAATAGAGCCTGCTAAGAGAGCCACTTCCCTCCAAGATTTAAGATCAAAAGAGTCTTGTGTCTAATTTCCAGCAGATTTAAGCACCAACCTCTCAGCGAGTGAATAAAAGACTCCACATCCTTTTCCAAGAGTCCAGTTTTCTTCAGCACTTAACAGATTCAGTATGTTGGATGGAGCACAAGGGCGTCTTCTGCAGAGGTTAGGAAACTCCCGGCCGTACTTTACTGCATGATAACTAGCGGCAGCCAAGAGCACATTCCTCACTTTGTTCAGAGTCTCCATTAATTAGCCCTTGAATGTGGCCAAATTCCACCTAAAATCATTTTATTCAGCCCTCCTTACACCTTTCCTGGAACTCTACACGGACATCATTCTTCCCTCCTGGACTGGGCTGCTAAGCAGACTTCCTGGAGCCTGCGGCAGTCTGAAGGTGGTTGTGTCATACTTCAGGGGAAGGAAACAGAGGTCCCAATGGGTAAACATTCCGCAGTCCTGGGCCCACTGATACATGCTATTTTCCTTCCTATCCTTTGGGAGCTGGGTAGTAGTCAGGTGCCTAAACCTTTCCCCCACCTGCCCTCCCAGAACAAAAAGGCCTATCTGGTTCCACCCCAGGAGTTCCAAAAGAGCCTACCTGCCAAAGCCTTCCAACAACCTGTGGAACCTCCCCACCCACCCACCCACCCACCCACCCAGTATAAAAGCAGGTCCCAAACCACTCTCAGTGCAGCCGCCATCTTTGCCCAGGCGGGTCTCAGTTCCCTTTCATCAAACTTGGCCTGAGCCTCTCCTGGTCTCCTCTCTGAGTACACCACTGAACCCTTTCAGTACCTTGGAGTAAAAGTCACTTCTCAAAGCATAAAATATATCCACAAAGGCAGAAGTAGGCTAGCAGCTGGCAGGAAATGGGGGACAGGGCAAATGGGGTATGACTAGTCAATGGGCATGGGGTGTTCTTCTGGGGTAATGACAAACTTTTGGAACTAGGGAGAGGTGCTGACGCACAACATTGTGCACTCACTAAATGCTAGTGAATTGTACACTTTAAAATGATTAATTGCTATGCTACATTCCTTTCACCTCAATTTTTAAAAAAAGTGAAACATGGCCCAGTGAGGTGACTCACCCCTGTAATCCTGACACTCCTGGGAGACTGAGGCAGGAGGATCACATGAGCTCAGAATTTCCAGACCAGCCTGAGCAAGAGTGAGACCTGGTCTCTACTAAAAATAGAAAAATTAGCCAGGTGTGGTGGTGCACCAATGTAGTCCCAGCTACTCAGGAGGCTGAGATGAGAGGATCACTTGAACTCAGGAATTTGAGGTTGCCGTGAGCTAGGCTGAGACCGCAGCCCTGTAGTTCCTGGGCAGCAGAGTGAAACTCTGTCGATAAATAAATAAATAAATAAATAAGACGCCATTCTCACATATTTCATTCACTTTTCATTCTATAGTTGATTCTTTTATAAGACAGAATTTCAGGAATACATTTTGACAGAAAATTTATACCATGAGATATGTCTATTAGAAGAGGGTTTAACAATTAGCCAATGAGTCAGTGCAATATTCAAGATGAAAGAGTGGCTTTCTCAGTTACCTGAATAACCTTCTTCTCATCTTCCCTAAGTAAAGACTGTAAGTAGATCTGCCTCGGTGAGCTTGCATCTGCACAGAGCGAGAACCTCCTATGTTAGCATGGAGAAGCCAGAAGCAGCAGCAGCGCTGTGTACTGTGAGCCTCCTTGCTCCCAGCTGCTGGGTGAATGGCTTTTGCTCTTGAGGGGACACCTTTGTTGGCTGGAATGACATAGTACGGTCATGCCAGTATGATGTCCAGTGCTACAACCTCCCCATGACTGACCCTCTTGCTTTGTTCAACTTGAAAAGATCAGGCAACAGACATGAGCCTCCATCCTTTTCGTGTGAGGTAGACTCGCTAGGCACACAGGGCCCCACTTGTGCTGCAGGTGCTGCCTGAAACAGTCATTAAGGAAACATGGAAGTCACACTTGCCAGACCATTACACAATCCAGCCCTGATGAGGGCTTAATATACCCATTTATGAATGCCCCACCCTGTCAAATGCATGCCCTGCAGAACTGCTAAGGTATGAGCTAATTGATTTGATCAATGTCTCTCGTACTTTCCCAAACTTTATTAAAAAAAACCAAAGCATGTCTATGTTTTCAAACTGTATATTTAATTTGAATCTTTCAACATAACAGACGTGAAACCCCAACTGAATGCCCAGTTGCATGCGCTTCTGAGTCTCCATAAACCCTTATTTGCTAACTTGTGCCTGGCCAGCTGATTAATCCGTTCTGAGTTTCAGCTTTGCCCAGAATGTAACTACTGCTGAATTGTTGGTCTGTTTTGCAGTATAACATATAGTGAATAAAATCAAATTTAGAAAACCTATGAGCACTTTCTATAGTATCGTAGAAACATAGAACCAAAGAGACTATAGAGATTTTATATTCCAATACCTCATTTTAGAAATGAAGCCTAGAGAGGCTGAGTGACTTCCTCAAAGATCCACGGTAGGTTAATTATGGCGTCAGACTAGAATTCAGGTCTCTGATGCCACTGGACCATTGGTGGAGATTCACCACTTTGAAAACGCCAAAGCCATGGAATGATGCAATCTCAGAAATATACCATGATATCATCTTTTTACATTATTTTTCCACCCAGAGTATAATGAAAAAACAAAGCAAAACAAAACAGTGGCTTAGAAATCTGCATCATGTCTCACACATGCCTCTGCCCTCCCTGTCAATCGGCTCACCCAGCAGGCCCGGCACTCGCTGAAACCTTAAAACAAACCAGGCCAATTCTGAGGTCTAGACAGGCCCCAGACAGTGTTTCCCAAAGCTTTGAAATGTGAGTTTAGAACTGGGTCATTTAGAAGCCATTTAACTCAGAAACCAAACTGACTTCAGAACGTTTATTTTGAAAACATTTGTAAAGCATCTACTCACCTCTTTAAAATACGATTTTTGTTTTTGACTTGGGGCACACCAACTGGAATTGCAATGAGTTAAGGTACAGATTCACTAACTTTTCACAAGTTCTAAACCCAGAAATATGCAGCCTCCTTCCTAGGTGCTCTAACTTAGCATCTTGGAGAAACTTGTTTTGTTAAAAAAAATTCCAAAATTCATGTCTCATTTTTACATTGCTTTTGTAGCAATACAAGGTTATACTTTTAGGCAATGTTTACATGTTCCAGAGTTCCAGGAACAATTCTGGCTATAACTTTTGTTCAAGGCAGCTGAATTATTCATCTATGCCAAAGCATCATTAGCACAGAACTAGATCTTGCAATTAGTAAGTACTTACTTTTTTTTTTAATGAAAATATGAGTACTCTCCAGACACCTCTGTTCTAGGGAGCATAGACTGAGACATAATCTTCTTTCCTATAAAGCAACCAGGAGTCACTATTAAGAAGATGCCAGAAATTCTATCATATTCTAAGTGCTGCATATTAAGTGAAATTCCCAGTGTGGGAAGCAAATGTTCCTATTTCAGACTCATTTTCCTTTGTGAATCCTGCCCTGCATTGGGATAATTTTTTTCTAATGAATGACAGTGTTGAGTATGAAAGTTTTACGATATCTGAGACTCTGAACATGCTGCCTACATCACGGTAAGGGTGGATACATGGTTCTTACAGTTTAGATCTGGAGAAAGCACAATGTGTGATTATGAGACCTACTGTTAATTACCTTAAAATACAACTGTAGAAAATAGCACTGGGCCTCAACAGGCTCTGCAACCTTTGGTTCCTTCTTTTAATCCTTATTAGTCATTTTAAATTCAGCTTTTTAAAAGTCTTCCCCCAGTTGCCCTTCGGGAACAATAAAGTGGCAATTAGGTATGACAAAGGCAAAGAATAGACACCATTACTTATTGCTATAGTAAAAGAAAAAAGATGGGTCTATGAACCTATCAAGCCAATCTGCAAAATGGAATGTGCTGCTGGTCCTTATGAAAATGTATCCAAATATTTGCAGAATGTATTTTTTGGCTACTTCCCTACAGAGATTTTAAACCATTTTCTTTTATCAGAGAATTTACTACCATTACATTTTATATTAATTTAATGACGTTGATCAGGCAATCATCATTTATTTGCCTAAATTACTAGTCCCTTAGTACTTCATTGGCAAAGGGAGATATTTCATAGAACATGAGGCAAAGACTCTAATTACTATGTGGGAATAATTTAAAGTAACTTCAACAGGTATTGTAATTTTGACCAATTGAGTTACTAATTTGGAGAATCAATTATCTCCCGGACCTTTTTAATTTCTTGACTCCCTTAATTGGCAGTGACTGTTCAATTACACATCTGGCATATTTGCATCTGCAAATCTTCAGCCAATCAGCCAACTGAACCTTGTTGTCAGGTAACAGTTGTGTGGGTTTCAAGGCTTGGATACATTTAGGTACCAAATTATTTTTGCCATTTGCATCAAATTATTCACAGACCTTTCTCATGTATTCTTCCTCTATCATTCATCTTAAAATTAAAATTTCTAGAAGCAATTTTATTCACATAATTCATCTGATCCCATCCGTTCCCTTGACCCCAATTTCAAAAGACACTCAGTCTCAAAAAGAAAAAAAAGTCCAAGGGGACAAGTCACAAGATGACAAAAACAGAAAAATTAAATAATACCATCCAGTGCTACAAGGTAAAACTAGTACAATCATGTAGCACTAATTACAATGTAAATTATGCAAGCCCTTTGGAAAGCAGAAGAGCCATATAAGTCACAAAAGGTCCATGTACTTTGACCCCGTAATGCCACTACTAGAATTTTGTCTTTAGGAAATAATTCCATGGAGGAAAGAAATCTATATTCCTAAGATGTCCTCTCCAATGCGGAATTTAACAGCAATGAACAGCAACAAAAACACAAACTAAACAAAAAATGTCTAACTAGAGACATTTCTCTTTTTTTTTAGAGACAGAGTCTCACTGTATGGCCCTCAGTAGAGTGCAGTGGCATCACACAGCTCACAGCAACCTCCAACTCCTGGGCTTAGGCAATTCTCTTTCCTTAGCCTCCTGAGTAGCTGGGACTACAGGCGCCCGCCATAACGCCTGGAGAAAGCACAATGATTTTTTTTGCAGTTCGGCCGGGGCCAGGCTTGAACCTGCCACCCTCAGTATATGGGACCGGCGCCCTACTCGCTGAGCCACAGGTGCCACCCACTAGAGACATTTCTAATAGAGAAATAAATAAGCTTTGTCAATAACACAAAATATCATGGAAATTATTGACTTTGCAGAAATATGGAAAAAGTCTATGATGTTTACCATAACAAACCACATATATAATGATACGATCTCCACAATGTAAAGGTGAGTCCCGTGTTCTTCAGTAAAGGGAAGTTCAATAAGTGCTATAATCTCTTACAGCAAAATTGACGTGCTTTGGGAGCTAGAGAGGAGCTATTATGTCCATTTGAGGAACTGTGGAGGTGGCTTAAGAAATTGGCATTGAAGAGTTCCAGAAAGCAGAGAGGAGATTACTAATGGAGAAGGACAAGGGTCTGCACCAAAAGACATGCCATGTTCAGGCATCATCAGGAGGTTGGACATGGCACTCTGGGAGGCTGAGGCGGGTGGATTGCTTGACAGGAGTTTGAGACCAGCCTGAGCAAGAGGGAGACCCTATCTCTAAAAAACAAATAGCTGGTCATTGTGGTAGGCACCTGTTGTCACGAGGCTGAGGCAAGAGGATCACTTGAGACCAAGAGGTAGAGGTTGCTGTGAGCCATGGTGCCACCACATTCAATAGGGGGCCACAAAAAAAAAAAAAAAAAGAGGTTGGACATGGCTGGATTGTAGGACATATACACAGGAAAGGTGATGAGTTCACCTGGGAAAAAAGGCCAGCTCTTACTAGAGAAGGGTTTAAAGCTTTTAAAGTCTTTGCAGAATCAATGAGAAGCTGTTTTAGAATAGAGAGGGGCCACACACCGGAAGCAGAATGAGAGCCAGAGGACCTAAGTTTGAAACTTGCCTCTGTCATTGGTGGTGTTTCGACCTTCAATAAGTTACTTAAGCACTGAGTCTAGGTTTCCCCATCTATACAGCAGTAGTAATAACACGTCCCAGCATGGTTGTGGGAATTAATGATAATACGTATAAAGTACATGGCACCTAACAGGTACCATATCAGTTGTTCTTATTTTTGTTATGACTGAGAGTAATCTGTTATCTAGGAACAGGATGGATTAGGGCAGAGAGGAGAGGACGGTGCAGTGAAACCCACTTGAGTACTTGCCCTGCCAGACCACAGGAAAACAAATGGAATCTGAAGAAAAGTGACAGAGGCAATCAGAAAGTCGCCTCAAAGAATCCTCATGTAGGAAGAACCCACAGGGCTAAGCCGGGGTAGGCCCAGGTTTGCTGAGGTCAGAAGCTTATATAATTGGGGGTTTCTCTTTAGAGAAAAAGAATAAACAGTTCAAGACAAAAGTGAATATTTATTTAGAAAGAGAAAGGAAATCCTAGGAAGTTCCAAGTTTGAGAAACCTAAAAAATACCACTAGCATCACAAACAAGCCCCTTTTATTTATTTATTTATTTATTTTTGACACAGAGCCTCAAGCTGTCACCCTGGGTAGTGTACTGTGGCATCACAGCTCACAGCAACCTCCAACTCCTGGGCTCAAGCGAGTCTCCTGCCTCCGCCTCCCAAGTAGCTGGGACTACAGGCACCCACCACAACACCCAGCTATTTTTTGCTGCAGCCATCAGTTGTTTGGCGGGCCCAGGCTGGATTCGAACCCGCCAGCTCAGGTGTATGTGGCTGGCGCCTTAGCCACTTGAGCCACAGGCCCCGAGCCCAAGCCCATATTTTTTAACAAACCACTATCATTCTCATTTTTGCTCACTTTTGGCCATATGCTTTTTGTTTGCTTCTTCACGTGACAAATATTTTGTACTTCTATTTCTGTAGACAAAATAGAAAGGTAATTCAGCCTTTCCTCTGGCATACTTGATCAAAATTTGTTTTCTATTATTGATAGTTTAGAAAAGTTTCTCTTTTGGGGACAGAGTCTCACTATGTTGCCCTCAGTAGAGTGCCATGGCATTTTGGCTCACAACTCACTATTGAGGAAGTCATGTCCATTTTTAGGATTGTTTTAGAATTATTTCTTTTATGTGCGAGTTGTTAGAGAAATACTTATTAATTATCATCCTGCAACTGGTTTGTACCCTACAGACAAAAGAATAAATTCTTTTTCATTATTCTCATCAAAAAAGTATAGTATATCCACAATTATATAAAATGCATTTCAGAGAATATACATATTTCTTTTTTTTAATTTAATTTTATTTTTTTATGAAATCATAGCTGTGTACATTAGTGCAATCAAGGGGTACAATGTGCTGGTTTCATATACAATCTGAAATGTTTTCATCCAACTGTTTAACATACCCTTCATGGCATTTTCTTAGTTATTGTACGAAGACATTTGTATTCTGCATTTAGTAAGTTTCACCTGTACCCTTCTAAGATGCACCATAGGTGTGGTCCCAACGATTACCCTCTCTCCACCCCACCCTCCCCCCTCCCCTCCCTTCCCATATTCTTGTGCTATAGTTAGGTTATGGCCTTCATATGAGACCTTTAAATTAGCTTCATAGTAGGGCTGAGTACATTGGATACTTTTTCTTCCACTCTTGAGATACTTTGCTACAAAGAATATGTTCCAGCTCCATCCATGTAAACATGAAAGAGGTCCCGTTCTCTTCCCTTATATAGCTGCTCAATCTATTATGTCTGTTGTATATTCTTAGATAGATACATTTACTTGAAAAAAAAATTAGTACATATCCATATATGGGTGTCTCTAATGTTTTGAAAAGTAATATGTGGATATTTTTGTCATAGTACAGACCTGTTCTTCATTCAATACAATGGGTTTAAGACCTATTCATGTTGCTGAGTGTATCTCTAGGTGTTATCCCTAAATGTTAGCCTAGTCGTCCACTCAGCGTGTCTACCACATTTTATCTACCCATAGCTGCTTCTAATAGGTACATAGGCTGCCTCCAACTACCTTCCACCCCAAATAGCACTTTGATGAACAGCCTACGTGTGTGCCCTTCTAACCTCAGCACAAGCTTTTCAAAAGCTCCAGAGCAGTATTGAATAAGGATCTATACACATTTATGAGGAAAGAATCTTTGAAACCTAGAATGGCAGACAAAACTGTCATTATTTGTACAGGACATGATAATCTACATATAAATTCAATGAAATAAAAACACAAACTTACACGGGAGCCAAGTAGTTCAGCAAGCTTGATAAACAATATCAAATTTACAAAAACCAGTCTCATATGTCTACACTAATAATGACCAATTACTAGTAATTACCAATTATGAAATATAAACAAGATATAGTTCACAGTAGTAACAAATATTATAAAATTTTCAAAAATTAACTGAAATAACACAGGAGACTTCTATAATATTTTTTAAACCTCTATTAAAGGATGCAAGAAGAAACTTGAATAAAAGGAAAAATCTAACATTGTAAAGATGAAAGTTCTTCCCCAATAGGTTTATATATTCAATACAATGCCATTGAAATTAAAGCAGGATTTTTAATTTTTTGTTTTTTGTTTCTTTTCTTTTTTTTGAGCCTCAAGCTATCACCCTGGGTAGAGTGCCGTGGCATCACAGCTCACAGCAACCTCCATCTCCTGGGCTCAAGCGATTCTCTTGCCTCTGCCTCCCAAGTAGTTGGGACTACAGGCGCCCGCCACAACACCCGGCTGTTTTTTGGTTGCAGCCATCACTGTTGTTTGGTGGGCCAAGGCTGGATTCAAACCTGCCAGCTCAGGTGTACATGGCTGGCGCCGTAGCCGCTTGAGCCACAGGCGCCGAGCCTAAAGCAGGATTTTTAAAGCAACTTTTTAAACAAACTTCCTTTAAAATTTATATGTTATAATAAAGGTTGTGAATAAATACATCAATTGGGGAAAAAACCAGAGTAAAGACTTGTCCCACCAGATTTTACAGAGATAATAATAAAAAGTGACAAAGTCTTTGTATAGAAAAGACAGACACAAGGAGAGTAGAAATGACAGGCACGGATCAGATGTATGTCTGTATGACTCTGGAATTTGCTGGAAGTGGCTCCGCAAACCATCAGAGAAAGTATATACTACTAATATTTAATAGATGATGCTAAGGAAAATGGCTCAGTATAAGGAAATGAAGTTGGACCCTTATCTCACACCATATACAGAAGTACTTACACACGGTCATGTGTGTAAACCCCTGAAGTATGTAAGATATTGAACGTGAATGGTAAACTTAGAAAGTTAGTAAGAGAATATGGCATAGAACACCCTTTAAACTTAGGGGAGGGAAAATTTTATTTTAAAAAGACCCCAAAAGCACAAGCCATAAAATTAAAATTACTGGATTTCAGGATATCAAAATGTAGGGATTGGGTTGGATAAAGTATTTCATAGCCAAATTAACAACTGCTAGATTGGAAGTGGACATTTGCAATATTTAAGAAAAAAAAAGGTTTCTTTCAAATGACAAAGAAAAAGGTAAGAACCTCGATTTTTAAAATGGGCAACAGATGTAAATGGGTAACTCCCAAAATGGAAACCCTCCAACATACATATATGATATATATGATATTTACACACAGGAATGAAGAGGTGCTTACCCACATGAGTGATCAGAAAATACAAACTTAAATAAGTTTGATGCCACCTAACACATAACATACAGGGCTGACAAAACCCAGACAGTTGTGGAGGGAAGGTTACTGGTGGGTCCACACCTCCGGTGCATCTTAGAAGGGTACAGGTGAAACTTACTGAATGCAGAATATAAATGTCTGAACACAATAACTAAGAAAATGCCATGAAGGCTATGTTAACCAGTTTGATGAAAATATTTCAGAATGTATATGAAACCAGCACATTGTACCCCATGATTGCATTAATGTACACAGCTATGATTTAATAAAAAAAAAAAAAAAAGGTTAAAAAAATGTGGAATATGTGTACCATGGACCACTACTTGGAAGAGTCAAGGACTGTTTCTTGAACAACCAGTAGTTCAAGAGGCACCTTGTTGAACTTAGAAGACCCGAGATTTGCAAATAAGCAAATGCGGAGCGAGGCTACAACTGCATATTTTTGGAATTTTGAGCAATCTCGAAAAGAGACTCAAATCAGTAGTTTGGGGTCATCATGCCTTAATTTTCACGAAATAGTTGTCCCTTGACAGTGTTCAATTTTTAGTAGGCCAAGATGTAGTAAGAGAAGTTACAGTGAAAAAAGTAGTTATAGTGAAAAGAGAAAAAGATGATATTCCATTGTACCCATAAGTGTATACACTAATGATTTATCAAAATTATATTAGTAATAATAAATTAAACAAAAAAACCCAATTTAGGGGGGTGGGGATGATGCCCAATTAGGATGATGCCCAATTTAGGGGGGTGGGGCGGGTTGGAAGAAAAGGGCCACGTGCTGCCGCCCCGCCCCCACCACACGTGCCCCCTCTGCTCATGCGCCGGGCTCATCAGCGGCGTTTTTGGACCCTGCACGCCTAGGGGGAGGCCGGGCCAGTGCCACCCAGCCGCGAAGTCGCCGTCTGCAGCCAAAGGACAAGTACCCTGATTGAGCCCTTGCAGCTTGGGAAGCCGCGCGGGCTCCCGGGCAGCATGAGCGGACGCGCCCGCGTGAGGGCGCGGGGCCTGGCGCGCAGCCCCGGGGCCGCGGAGGTGGAGGCGGGACGCGCCCCGGGCTCGGGCTCGGGCTCGGGCTCGGGCTCGGCGGCGCCGCGGGTGTGTAGCTGCGCGGCTGCGGCGCCCGCTCTCCGACCTCTGTCTGCGCCTCGCGCGCCCTTTCTGCAAACTCTCACCCCCTCTCCTTCTGCTTGAGAAAGCAGCGCAGTATGCAGGGCCCTTACTGGAGTGAGATACACCTGTGGGTGTTCTAGTGGCGTGAACTCCAGATGGGTGGCCAGGGCGTCACTCTTTCCTCCTTTCCGAGTTTTAATTATTTAATTCATTGTTAACTTGGGAAAAAGTGACCTTCAGGTCACTCTATAGCGTATAATCTAATCAGCGATTCGCCTTGGTGATTAGTAAATAAAAATAAGCATTGTCGAACACAGGTGTGGTTTAGAGTCAACCAGGAGTGGCGAGGCACCTTGTTGAACTTAGGAGACCCGAGATTTGACCTGCCAATAAGCAAATGTGGAGTGAGGTTACAGCTGCGTATTTTTGGAATTTTGAGCAGTCTCGAAAAGAGACTCGAATGAGTAGTTTGGGGTCATTATGCCTTAGTTTTCATGAAATAGGTTTCATGAGTAGTTTGGGGTCATTATGCCTTAGTTTTCATGAAATAGGTTTCCCTTGACATTGTTCGATTTTTAGTAGGCCAAGATGTGGTAAGAGAAGAAGTTATAGTGAAAGAAGGAGTTATAGTGAGAAGAGAAAGCATTACTGATTCCCCTTGCCTATTTTGTGAACGAATTTCGGTCCAGCTGGGAGAGTCGTCACCTGAGCTGATGACCCAGGTCCTCTGGGCTTAATTTATTGTGTGCCTGAGCCACGTAACCATGAGGTCCCTGTGTATCTGCCCCTGTCCCCTGTGATGAGATCTCTGAGCACAAGGATCCCATCTCTTCACACCCCCAGAATCTAACACTGTGTTAGGCTTATCGTCAGTACTAAAATCAAAGTTTGATGAGTGGGGAAAACTATAGCTTGTCCTGATCCTTTCTTCCAGCACGGGCACTTTCTTCTCATTGCACAAGAGTTTGCCTGTTAACATGTTGTTTTTCTAGTCCATAGTAATCTAATGACGCGGTGTTGTTCTTGTGATAACTTTTCGGTTTGTGAATTACCATCTTAAATCCAAACAAAAAAAATTTTTTTTCCCAATTTAGCCTGCACTTGTTGCTCTCAGGGACAACGAAACGACCTCCAGCAGTGGCTTCATGGAAACAAGCAGTAGCTCATTGACCTGTAAGTGAAACCCTGTTCCATTTAGTTCTGTTAAGTCTAAACAGAGCAAGAGGGACGCTGTTGGCTAGGCAGGGTGGCTCATGCCTGTAATCCTAGTATTCTGGGAGGCTGAGGTGGGTGGATTGCCTGAGCTCAGGAGTTCGAGACCAGGCTGAGCAACAGCATGTCTCTTAAAAAAAAAAAAAACAAAAATAGCCTGGTGTTGTGCTGAATGCCTGGGAGGCTACAGCAAGAGGATTGCTTGAGCCCAAGAGTTTGAGGTTGCTGTGCGCTATGGTGCCCCTGGACTCTACCAAGGGCGACAAAGGAAGACCGTCTCAAAAAAAAAAAAAAAAAAAAAAAGGGACACTATTAAGCCCCCCAGCAGCAGGCTCACTTCTCGTGCATCTCAGATTCCTTTCCTTGAAGAGTCCCATTTGTCATGTTTCTTTGGGTTTGGACTCTCCAATATCCTGGCAGTGCTTGGTACAAATGGGAATTCACAGACATGAAAAAGCCAGTTCTAAATGGTGCCTGTGGCTCAAGGAGTAGGGCGCTGGCCCCATATACTGGGGGTGGCGGGTTCAAATTGACCCCGGCCAAAAACTGCAAAAAAAAAGAAGCAGCAGCCAATTCTCTGATTCTTTCTGTTCACTGAAGAATTTCGAAAAAATATTTTAAAAATCTTTCTACTATTGGCTCAGCACCCACAGCACACGCCAGCCACATACACCGAGGGTGGTGGGTTTGAACCCGGCCCCAGCCAGCTAAAAACAACAATGACAACTGCAACAAAAAATAGCCGGGTGTTATGGTGGGCGCCTGTGGTCCCAACTAGTTGGGAGGCTAAAGCAAGAGAATCACTTAAGCCTGAGAGTTTGAGGTTGCTGTGAGCTATGACACCACGGCACTCTACCGAGGGCGACAGCTTGAGACTCTGTCTCAATAACAACAACAAAATCTTTCTAACATGTAATTAGCAATGCCATCAGCTTGCAGGATGGTAGAAACCTGGCAGGCGTGCTCTCTTCTTTCCCACCTGTGGTGGACACCAACATATGGCGGTATCTCTCTTCCCTGCAAAGCGAGATTTGGTCTCAGGAAACCGGTCAACATGCTACTCCAAGTAGCCACTACCCCACAGGGCAAGCTGGCATGTCCGTGTGTAAGATGCTGGGCTGCCGTACCAAATGTAGCACATATTAAAGTGGCTTACATAACAGAAATTTATTTTCTCACAATCCTGAAAGCTAAAAGTCTTAGATGAGGCATCAGTGAGTTGGTTTCTTCTAAAGTCTGTCTCCTTGGCCTAGATGGTCATCTTCTCCTGTGTTCACTAATCTTTCCTCTGTGCATTTCTCCTCTGCTTACAGTTTCAGTCATATTGGATTAGGGACAACCCTAATGATCTTACTTTAACTTAGCCACCTCTTTAAACATCCTGTCTCCAAATAAGTTCACATTCTGCGGTACTTGGGGTTAGGACTTGAACATATGAATTTAGGGGGGGATACCATTTAGCCAGTAACCCCAGGTAAAACCAGTTAGCCATCTCCCATGTTCTGATCACAAAGTTAAGTGATTGGTTTCTCATAAATATGTGAGCACTTAAGTCCTCCCAGACTTCTGGACCCTGCACCCATCTCAGGCCTGGCCCTACTGTTCCTCTCTGGGAGGTTTTCAGCCCTAATTAAGTGCAAAAGAAAGCCAGCATCTCCTATGTTCATTTAAATAGGAGATACTCCTTTGGAAACAGATTTTAATTTCATATTTTCTAGAAGCTACAGTAATATTTTCAAGGTGAAAATACTGGGTTTCATTTTCCTGGGACGTGATCTAGAATAAAAACTTATGATAGTGTTCTGGGCAATTTTCTGGGCATCTTTTTCCCTGGGAAAGAGGAAAGATTCAGTTTCTTTCTGAAGTCAGACAGACAGAAATTAGACTGTGACTCTTCAGAGTGTTACACAAGAGCTAATGGTGGGAGAGCTGCCCTCCATGAATAAGTGTGGGGTGGAACATGGGGAGATTGGGGAATAGGGCTCTCTATCTAGCTAAAAAGAGAAAGTCTACATCATTGTAAGAATGAGGACTAACTCAAAAACTGCTAATTCTAACAAAACAAATTATTTCATAATTTCCATTCTTTAGGCTGAAGACATGTAGATTCATGAATGTTTTCACAACATGGGCACGTTTTATTAAACATCCCAAATTTTGATTATAAATGCATTTTTGATATGGTAGTTGTAAACAATATCACTAGAATGAAATATGAACTATTATTGCATTTTCCTCATGTTTTAGGTAAAAATGGTGTATGTTCTGGAGACGATGGAAATACTTTCACAGAAAGAGATGTGACAGTCAAACGGAACTTCATGGATTTGGGCGTCTATACTAGAGAGAAGTTGGCCCATGTGAAAGATTGTAAAACAGGTATCCAATCTTCATGTTAACTACTCTTTGAATGTTACCAAATCATGCTTAAGGAATTACAATTTCTAGGCTTAAAATAAACAAGTTCATATATTCAGTGAATATTTATTAAACATCTGCTCTGTTCAAGGCTTGTTGGACACTTTCTACTTTTTGGCATTAATTTTCTCTTTTATTGGTAGAGATAATAGCATCTTCCCCAAACTGTATTTCATTTCTGAAACTATATTTCATTTTTGGAAAAGATTTTCTCCTTATACCTGGGGTGAAAATTAAAGATGCTTCTTCTCTTTCCCAACCTTTTTACCCTGTGTAGGGAATAATAACCTTCCTGGATTTGAGCTGTAAAGAGAAAGACATGGCCTATTGGGGGAATTCTTTGTCCAGATTCCAGGCTCACCTTTAGAATTGCATGCACAATTGTAGGTATCTGTATGTTCTGGGAACTAGGTCTGTTGTTTTCATTGGATTTTTAAAAGGTGTTGTAGTTCCCTTTCAGAAGTTAAGACCCACTGATGCAGATGAATGTTCTTATCAAACTTTTTAAAAACCAGGCAGCAGGGTGAGAAATCAGTGTATTATCCAGTGTACACACACTGGCACACACAGTCAAAGCAAAAGTTTCACAAAACAGTGCTGACCCTTCGTACATCCCAGGTGCCCTATTCTGCTGCATTCTGGCCTTTTCATTAAACATGTGACTCAACTCAGTTTCATAAACACAGCACAAATGGGACCCAGGTACAGTTTGAAAACACGAATGTAGATGATCTCCAAGGATCGTTCCAGCTCTGACATTCTAGGTTGACTTCTTTTATCCATTTATTAAACACGTGAGCAGCTAAATATGTTGTCATTTGCTCAGTATTTGGGAGCACAAAAGAAAGCTTCTCTTTAACTACAACCACCCAGGGTTGAAGCTGAGGAAATAGGAAGGCACAGGTGACACCTCTTCCTTCTCACCACCTTGGAGGCTTATCTTTCCACTTCCTCTGTGGGAGAAGCCGCACAGTGCCTATTTGATATCATTCTTTTTTGTAAGATAAAACTGTAAGAAGTGGGAAGTACTGCAAGAGGCTGCCCTGTGGGAGCTTATGTCATCCTGAGCCCTCGCCCCGTGTATTGCTGCCAACTCTGGTCTCGTCCTGTAGAGTTTTAAGACGTGAATGAAAGTTTCTATGGGGGCTAAAATTCCTGGAAGTACACATGGTCTCCATGTGCCTGCAGAAAATAAAAGCCCAGAGGCCCCGTCTGTTTCCACAGAAAGATGCGATTCCTTCCCCTTCTCAACCTCTGAGGGTTTTCTCTGGGATTGTCTAGTGGTCTCACCACTGAACTTTTTCAGACTTTTATTTAAAAGTGCGATTAACTTTGGACTATCTGGATTTCCCAGAGGAGAGGGGTTGTATTTATGGTAAAAAACCAGGCAAGTTCTTTACAATAGGAGAGCAGCAGCATTTCAGAGCAACATCTGAAAATTTTACGGCAACCCGCTGATGCAAATTGAGAGAGTGGGAGCAGGAAGGCAGGCTCTGGGGGGCGCCCTAGAGGGGCTGAGTTCAGGTGCTTCTCTCCCGAGGACAGGTGCATCACTGTCTGCTCTTAACGTTCTTACGAGGCCAGCTTCACACAGGACCCTGTCTTAACTCCCAACATGTGGTGAGGCTGCAAGTCTTAGAGTTTATCTTACGTCGCTGAACAAAAGTCTTTGCTTTATAGCAGCTACAGATCCAAATAAGTTTCGTAAATGAAGTGATTATTATCAGTAGGGTGTGATTGATTGATTGATTGATTTTTATTTATTTATTTTTGTCTTCCTTAGGCTCTAGTGGAATACCTGTGAAACTGGTTACAAATCTCTTTAGCTTAGATTTGCCCCAGGACTGGAAGCTGTACCAGTATCACGTGACGTATACTCCAGATTTAGCGTCCAGAAGGCTGAGAATCGCTTTGCTGTATAGTCACAGTGAGCTTTCCAACAAAGCAAAAGCATTCGATGGCGCCATCCTTTTTCTCTCCGAAAAGCTAGAAAAAAAGGTATGTTGTGGTTAATTTTTCCCTCTATATTGTGTCTATAGGCCTGTATATTTATATATGAGTACAAGTATGTTTAAAAGATTGTTGGAACAAAGGTTTGACTCCTTTTCTCTTGCCTGTTCCCTTGCCTGAGAGCTAAAAGACTTCTTAATTAAGACGCCACCAGTAATTGCTTTCCTAATTAAGGAACTGATGATTTGACATTTTAAAAGAAGAGCCATAAGTATCTTTCAAATAGGCACCTTTTAAAAACTTTTCCTCAACCATGTTACTCTACCAAGGATAGATTTGGTAGAGTCTCAAAGTGAGACTCTGTCTCAATTAAAAGAAAAACAAAACCAAATAAAGCAACACTTATCCTCAAGTGGGCAAGAGTTGAAGAAACACCATTTAGCTTGTGTCTTCAAAACTTGACATTCATTCTCCTTTTGTGCTCCTGCACAAATTGTTTCTGTGTATCCAAAAGATTTTATGTCAGTCTGCGATTCTAGAACTATCATTTCTTTTGTGACTAGTTCTGTCATGAAATATGAGTTACTTATGGCAATTTCAAAAGTGTTTTTTAAATGTTACTATTGGAAGTGGCAATTGGATGTTTCATGTTCTTTTATCCATTATTTTCACACTGTCAATGTTTTTAATCTTTAAAGATATTGGCATTGATGTTATCATATGCTTTGTTCTAAAACAGTATTCATATTACTATAAGAAAAACCCCTTTTTCTGTATGAAAAATTAAAACAGAGCATTGGATTAGAACTTTATGCTTCTATCATTTGGGAAACTTAGTATTTTTGTTCAACATTTTCTTTTTCTTTTGCAGTTTTTTTTTTTTTTTGGCTGGGGCTGGGTTTGAACCCATCACCTCTAGTATATGGGGCCGGCGCCCCACTCCTTTGGGCCACAGGCACCACCCTCAATATTTTGAACAGAGTGAGACCAGTAGCATAGTTCTAAATTGTGAAACATTAGGTGTATTATTGTGGATTTTCTCAGGAAATGTGTCTCTGAGCACTCTTGGGGCCTTTATTCTTTCATGAGACTCTGTGATTTGCAGGAGCTACTTGAGTGGTGATTTCATCTGGATATGGGACTTTAAAATCATACCCTGTGGCTACATTTAATGGCTTAGAAAATCTAGATCTTTACTTTTAGAAACATTTTTATTATTCTCCATAAGTCCTTCCTCTTCCTTCAATATTTTGTCCTGTGACCAGATGTGGACAGCATGGTAATACGGCTTCCCATACTTAAATGACATATTTCAAGTGTGTTGTTATCATTAAGGATCATTTTGTTTAGGGGATACCTTTGTAGCAATAGTTTAGAAATTTAGATAATGTTAAAATTATTATATGCCACCTTGGAATGGTCCACCTTACTTCAATTGTGCCTATCTACAAAAGAGAAATTTTACTCTGCCATTGGTAGGAGTAAGTTAACACTACTCATTTCTTACCCAAAACGAGTGTGTAATATGTGCCAAATACCTTTTTGGTTCTAGGGATGGAATCTACTGAGGGGACAGGTTAGAAAATGGACTCTAAAAACTTGGAAAGGACGAAATACGTAAATGCCTGTTAATTAACTGACTCCTGATTCCTTGTCCTTCTGAAAAATCTCTGATCAGTGATTGAAATTTATTGCCCTGATTTGTGCGTTCTTTTGTTTCAAAAACCCGTAGTGTGTCCTGTCTGCTCTAAGAAGTTTTTTAATTGGGGAGCTGTTACAGAAACCTACTTATGCATTCATTGTATTGCTAGAACGTTGTTCCAGGTTATAAGAATCGTAGGATTTCACTACACTAGGGGTGTCCAAACTTTTTTTATTCTCTGCCACACATTGGAAGAATAAGAGTTGCCTTGGGCCACAAATTAAATACACAAAAGTAATGAAAGCTGATTAGCAAAAAGAAAAAGTTCTGTGGATAATTTTCATGATATCTGATACCACAAATAGGCAAAAACGTCCCACAGGGTGCAGGTTGGACACCCCTGATGTAGACCTTCCAAAATTTATGAAATTAGGTTTTCTGTCTCTTCTAACTTACGGCACTTTCTCTCCTCTCTCCCATGTCTATTTTCCCTCTTGCCTTTCACCACCCTCCTGCCTGTCACCGCCCTCCTGCTTTCTCCCTCTCTGCTCTTTTGCTTTATGAGTAAACTTTCCCTCTGGAATCCATGAACTTGGGACAGGCAGGATAGCCCACTAACAGGCTTCTGGGCATCCCTAAACCCTCTGGAAATGGGTGCGTTATGTACACTGTTGTGGTATATACTATGTAAAATTTTCTTGACATAATGTAACTTGTATCCAACTCTCCAAGTACTTCAGGACCTTCCTACCCCCTAAAAAGCTCAAGAACCACTGCCCTGGAATTTTCTTTGAATCAGATCTTGGAACCATGAGTCTAGCTTTGATTCTCCATTAAGAAGTTAGAGAGTAAAGAGCGGTGGTGCTCTTTTGGAATTAACAAAAGCTACAGAAGAAGGAACCCTCCGAACGTAATATGCTGACGCCTGCCGTTTTGTTTCTGTCAATGCATCTAGACTGTGCTGGCTTTATGCTGTCTATATTCTGCACTCCGGGGGGTAATTTGTGGCGTGTGTATGACGTACCTCTTTTCCCAGGTCACAGAATTGTCAAGTGAGACCCACAGAGGCGAGACTGTGAAGATGACCGTGACCCTGACGCGTGAGCTGCCGTCCAGCTCCCCAGTGTGTGTCCAGGTCTTCAACATGATCTTCAGGAAGTAAGGCCCTCGGCAGGCGAAGGGAATGTGGGCTCGTGAGACCTTTCAGCCTAAAGCACGTGTGTTCACATATCGGCCATTTGTAAGCAGCATGCCAGCAGCAGTGTCACCTTCAGGGCTGTTTTTCTCATCCTTCTATGTACTTGAGTGATAAACGTACAGGACGGTTCAACAGCCACTCGGTGGCACAAACCGTCACTGTCCAGTAGTAACCCAAGTTGAGAGCGGCATAGTCACCGCATCTCGTGGGCAGCAGGGACGGTGCCTTTTTCCTTTTTCTTTTCCTGTGGCCTTTCCTCCAGACTTTGGAAAGCTCCCTGTGTTTGGCTTGGCTTCTTTTTCTCCTGGCTGATTGATTTGGGATGTGGAAGACATCACCGTGTGCTTTCTGCCCTGGCTTCCCCCTCAGCCTTTCCCCCTCCCCATGGGTTCACGGTCATGACCAGGTTTTTTAGAGGTCTTCAGACTGGTCCAAAGA
>CAUYRH010080477.1:0-15584 GCA_963574655.1 Perodicticus potto | reverse complement strand
TCAATGTCTTTATATAGTGATTAAGAAAATGCTATGAGGGCTATCTCTCACAGTACGATCAAAATGTTTCTGATTGTATATGAAGCACATTCTGCCCTATGATAGCACCAATGTACACAATTATGATTTAATAAAATTATTTAAAAAATAAAAAATAAAAAAATAAAAAAATAAAAAAAATTAAAAAAAGAAAATAATGACCATAGATCGCGCTTTGTTAAGTATAACCAAATTTTTAAAATTTTCTCAAATGTGACTTTCTCAGGAATCTATTCACAACTGCTATTCCCTACATCATTTTAAAAATCATCTAATAACAGTAGTTTCTCCTATCTGCTAGGCATAAATATAGAAATATATACATATGTACACATACTTTTTTTAAAATAAACATGTTACTGATACATACAACAAAATCAGAAAAGTACACAAATCCGAAGTTTATAGGTGAATTATCACAAAATGAATGTACTTGCAGAAGATCCGTGGAATGTGGGCGATGGTATTCATATTTAACAGAAAAAGAACTTAAACCTCAGAGATATATTAATACAACTTGCCCAAGGATACATAGCCAGCAAGCAGAGGATGCAGGAATTTGAAACAGACCCCTGGAGCTACTTGGAAAAATACTACAAGCCCAGTCCTGCCAGACAAAGCACAAAAGGCTATAAATACTGTGAACAGTTGCTGTTTGAATTCTTCCTTGTATTTTGCTTGCTTATGCTACACCAGATCTGCAAGCGATCTTGACTTCTGAGCCCCTCATGTTTTTACTCTTTACTGCCCAGGCCTGCTTGTTTCTTCCCATCCCCGTCTTGTCCCGGCTTGCTGACCTCCATCCTGCTCTTGGCCATGTTAAACTACTGACTCCCTGGTCTTCATTTTCTGGCTCCCAGATCACTGGCATATTTCAGACCTGGACTTCTGTATGGCTCTCCCCTGACCCCCTGCCAGCCCAGCCCAATCCTGCTGTCACCCACACAAGTGCATCACAGACACTGGGCGGAGAAGCGTTGGCATTTCCCACTGAAACCATCTCAGACATTCCAGGCATTTGCCAATCAGGCGAGTGTTCTGGGCTGGCTGGCAGGCCCATGCCAGGATTAAGCAATACATTATGTTTACTAGGGAGAAGGGCCTTTCTACCGTGGGACCACGTGCCACTTCTTTCCTAGCCATGACTACTTTCAGCATGACCTATTCGATTCGCTTAATTTAAGACAACATTCCAATGTATGGGAAGAAAAAAAAGAAAAATCTTGTGTCTTTCTGCCCTCTGCTTAGAATTCTCAACTGTGTTTAATTAATTATGTTAACATCATACATTTGGCTTCTGAAGCTACTTCAATTTCTTGAAGCAAAGAGTACTGGGCAGGTCTCCTCGGTGTCGTTAATCTAGAGAGGACTGTTCTGGTGCCATTTGAATGTTCCTAACCTTAACACCAAAAATAAAATCAAAATGTACTGAAGGTTCCCAGTTTTGTCAGGATAGCCCACTTCAGAGAACAGGTCAATACCCAGCCCTGCACATCCCCGGTGAAGTCCCTGGAGGGCGCCACCACAGCATCAGGATCAGTGGTGAATCCCATAGCCATATGAGATTAACCCCTAACCAATGACCATTATTAGACACCTTCAGAATAATACCTACAGTTTAAAACAAATGATATTCCAGCCAGAACAGAAAATATATCATTTGTATTAGACACAGGTAAAAGATAAGTGTGAATGATGAACAGGTATAGCAGAGAGAAGAATATGCCACAAGAAAATCACAATATATGTGCAGTAAATTAATTGCAATCCTCATTTCCCCCCAAAATCTTTGAGCTTAACTGCTCAAAGAGTGCCAGTTTCTGGGACACTACTGTGAGATTTTTGTTTGTTGTCCTCTATTATTCAAAAGGAATTTGTTTATTAAAAGAGAGGTCTAAACCATCAGAGGCAACAAACAAACGCCCAGCCTGCCTGGGCCTATCAGTTATTGATTCATGAATCATTTAGAACACTCCTTTGAGCAGCCTCAGTCATCACAAATTTCATTCAGTTCTACTATAAAATTTACAGCAGAAATCTCAGTCTTGGGAATGGAAAAATGAAGAAAATGTACTCTGGACTGTTTAAAACGCACATGCAATTGGATCCAGGGTGTAAGACTAGCATGACAGGAACTATTGTGTGTATGCATGATGGTTTGAGAATTCCATGTCTCCATCTTAGGCTTACACTGTATGTCATCACCACAGCACAGCATCATGGATTTAGACGATATTAAATTACATGAAACCACAATAGCCAGCAACGTTCTGAACAATAGCTCTAAAAAGATTATAAATGATAACATTACCTCTTATATCCCCAAAAATCTGGAGTAGATTTAATCATTAATCCTTAATTAAACCTTTTCATTTCTTTTATGTGAAAAAAATGATATTATGATAAATGAAAAAAAATGATATCATATGATAAAAGAAATGAAAATATAGTTAATTTCATTGTTGATAATTATCATTAATTAGAGAATTCAAGCTCCTTCCAAATGTAGCTAAGCATGTGTAACTTGGAACCATTAGAGCTGGTTTCAATGTATTTCAGGAAAAAATATATTCAAAAATATTCATAATGCATGTCTCACTGGATGAGCCTTTTGAGATTCTTCCCAGTACTGAGCATGGCCCTCGTGGGAAATAAAGTGGCCCACGTGCCCATAAGCTTCCTCCCAGAGGGCCATGGCAGCCGGAGATAGAGTCATTTCCAGGTGGTAGGCTCCTGTCCACTCATAATCTGGCATTTTCCTTCCCAGGAGAAATAAGAGAGCATTTAATTTGTCAACAGAAAGCAATACATTTCCACTCTGTTGGCTCACCTAAGCTGAATTTGAAGTTATCAATTCAGTGTACATTATAAGACTTAATATTTTCTAAATTATAGAATTCATTAAATCTACTCTTCTATAATAAAAAGAAGCCTCCTATTTGTGTGTGACTTTCTGGAAGATCTTTCATCCTCAAAGAGATAGAAGTAGATCTTCCATTTGATCCTACAATCCCATGACTAGGTATCTACCCAAAAGAAAACAAAATCATTCTATCACAAAGATGTTTGCACTAGAATGTTTATCACTGCTCAGTTCACAACTGCCAAGATGTGGAAGCAACCCAAGTGCCTATCAACCCATGAATGGATTAATAAACTGTGGTATATGTAGACCATAGAATACTATTAACCCATAAAAAAGATGGAGACTTTACATCTTTTGTATTTACCTGGATGGAGTTGAAATACATTCTTCTTAGTACAGTTCCACAAGAATGGAAAAGCAAGGATCCAATGTACTCAATACTAATATGAAACCACTAGAAAACCCACACAAGAGAAAAACACAAGTATATTCAAGTGGAGGGAGGCGGAAGGAGGAAAAATAGAAAAAGGAAGAGGGCGGGCAATGGGCAAGCTCTCACCTAATGCGTATAATGAAAGGGTGGGTATACAGCATACCCTCAGATGAAGGGCAGAACTGTAACTTTAACTTTACCTTAGAAACGCAAACAATGTAACCTAATCATTTGTACCCACATATTAATCTGGAATAAAAATAAATAAATACATAAGAAAAAACAGGTCTCCACTTTAAAAAATATAAAGTGGTAAAAGATCTTTTCAAGTATTGAAAAAAAATAAAAACTGAAGATGAAGCCCCTAAGAATTTTGGGAAAAGTGCGACCTGTAGGTAGGTGGTAGTCTGTCTTTAATCAGGGCCCTGCTACCTTTGAAACAGGGGAAGAGAAGGAAGAATGTGCATGTAGACAATATCATTGAGTGACTTGCAACTGGGATGCTTGATTTTATCTGCAAGGGGATGTTACTTCCTGGAAGAAGAGTAAGGGGATTCACCAGATTAGAAAATTCTTAATTTCTAAGAATGAATTTTGTTTGGGCAAAGATCACATTACTTCTTTAGTCACGGATCCAAAAGAAATACGGATGTATTTTTTTTCCACGAAATAAAGTTAGGGTTCTAGTAAATATATCTTCCTTATGAAGTACATCTTTTTAAGTTTCTTGCAGATGTGTATGTGGGTTTAGTTGTTTTACAAATATTCTTTAATTCTTATCGTGTCTATGACAGACCTTTACAGGTCACAGCTACCTATAGAAAGTGGAGGAATAGTAGGGATCAGTAGCTTATCATGAAAGCTTCTGGAAGTCAGTTTCTGCAGATACAGCCTTAAGATTATTGCAAACAAGTTTCTGCAGATAAAAATGGTGTCATTTTATTTTTATTTTCTTATTTATTTATTTATTTTTTTTTTAGAAACAGAGTCTCACTTTGAAGTCCTCGGTTGGCTGCTGTGGCATCACAGCTCACAACAACCTCCAACTCCTGGGTTTAGGCAATTCTCTTGTCTCAGCCTCCCAAGGAGCTGGTACTACAGGAGCCCGCCACAATGCCTGGCTATTTTTTGTTGCAGTTTGACCGGGGCCTGGTTCAAAACCACCACCCTCAGTGTAGGGGGCCAGTGCCCTACCCACTGAGCCACAGGTGCCACCCAATGGTGTCATTTTAATTGAAAATGTTTAATTTTTTTTAATTTATTTTATTATTTTTTTTGAGACTGTGTCTCACTATGTTACCCTCAGTAGAGTGCTGTGTCGTCATAGCTCACAGCAACCTCATGTTCTTGGGTTTAAGTGATTCTCCTGCCTTAGCCTCCCAAGTAGCTGGGACTATAGGCACTCGCCACAACACCCAGCTATTTTTGGTTGCAGTTGTCATTGTTGTTTAGCTGGTCTGGGCCGGTTTCCAACCTGCCAGCCTGAGTGTATGTGGCTGGTGCCATAACCACTGTGCTACGAGCGCTAAGCCAATGAAAATGTTTAGAAGTGGCCAGAGAGGAAGAATTATCTCAAATTTATAAACTGATCATTAGGTGTAACAGTAAAAATTAATTAATGCACAATTATTTATCCAGTATCTATTATATGAAGATAATGTTTTAATAGCAATGAAAAATAAAAAAAAATCCATAGAATATGATCGCAGTGTTCATCTGATATACAATTTGAGGACATGAAGACAGGAAGACAAAAGATATTCCACAGTGCAAGGAATCTTTTTAAAAACTCATGAATCTGGCAATAAGGAAGAGGATTGCAGAAAAGGAGGCATTGCTCTGTGCTAAAATGGTTGAGAAAAGTGGTGTTTGAACAGGGCTTTGAAATATTTGAATAATTTTCAAAAACAGAGAAGGAAAGCATGAGGTATTCAATAAATAATTTCTAAAAGACAAGGAATACAAACTATACCCTAGTTAAGAGTATGTCTACAGACCAATTTGACTTAAATACAGGTTCAGTGCAACTTATTCAACTTGTAAAAAGTGCTTGGAGCACTACCGGCAGCCCTCCCCTGCTCTGGGCGCTGGGACATCACAGCAGAAAGGTCAGAGAGGTCAGCGCAGCCTTCAGTTTCAGGGCATTTACAGCCCTGCGGGCAGAGGTGGACAATAAATAAGTAAACAAAAAATAACTTCAGGTGGAGTTAAGTTCTGCGAAGAATGTGAAATAGGAAAATAGAGTAAAAAGTGCACAAAACTCTATCTTAGCAAGGATGGTCAGGGAAGCAGCCATGTCTGGGAAGAAGGTATTGTGCTGAGATCTAAATGACCAGAGGCAATCAGCCATGCAAAATTCTGGGGAACCAACGGCCCAATCAGGAGTGACAGGAAGGGCAAGCTAGCATGTTCTGAATAAGAACAAGAGCAACATAATTAGAGCAGCAAGCAGTGGGAAGGATGGAGGCAGAAGTAAGGCCCTGACCATGCAGAGTTGTAGGGCTGGGTCACAATGGTAGACTTGGAGCTACGTGACATGCAAAGTCATGGAAAAGTTTTAGAAAGGGGACTTAATTAATCTTATTATATGTTTCTTAGATTTCTCTACGAGTGAGGGTTGATATTTTAGGGGGGAAATATAGAAACAGGAAAATATGGAAACATTTAAGAGGCTATAATGGTCATCTAATAAGAGAGGATGGGAACTCAGACCAAGTGGCAGCTATGGCTACTACAAGAAATAGATTCATGAGCATGTAACAGGCAACCTGGACAGAAAGTAGTATTTGGACTGTGACAGAACCACGAGAAAGCCCAGGAATCTAAGTTGACATCCAAACTTTCAACCTGCTAGTGAATGATGAAGCCACACACTGAGATGGGAACAGGGAGGGAAGTGGGACTCAAAAGCCTTTTTCTTAGATATGTCACATGTGAGATGTTTATATCTAGGTCAAGATACCAAGTAGCCTTTTGGATTTCAGTGGTAAATGGTAGGGTAATATATTTGATAGGCAGTATAAGAAAGGTGCAAGAAAGTTGATGCTTATTGTACAAATCTTGAGTAGATGTTAAGAATATGGCCTTTAATTGGAGGAATAAAAACCCATCAAGTGTCTTTGTGCAGATGGTGACATAGATGGTTTAGGAAAGTTCATAAGATTGCCGGCTTTTGGTGTGGAAGGAGCTTACAGAATCGGAGGTTGGGACAGCCCAGTAGAGGCAACTGAGGTCACTCACCATTAAGATTAAATTTATTTTCTATAGAAACATAACTCAAACTGAGAACATTAGCAAAAAACTGAAAAATTTTTTTCCTACTGTGGCCCTGAGACAGCTGTAAAGTTCAGATGTTTCCTCACAATTATTGAGGCATATGCTACTGGTTTTCATCAAGCAGACTATAAATATGACAGTTTCTATGTGCACAGCTGATTTAGCCATTCTAGTGGTGAAACCCCACATAAAAGCATCTAAATCTGTTAAATGATCCATTGTCTCCAATCTGTTTTGCCCAGTTTTTACGACCTACTTGACTAGAGCGGTATGTTCACACACCTTAGCCAGACCTACGTGAAAGTGGACAGAGTGGGGATGTCCCCTCCCGTCCAGCTCTGCAGGACCAATGCAGCAGCTCTGCCAGGGCAGCTCAATCCTGAGGCCTCACTAGGAAGCCAGCATGCGTCCCACCCTGCGCTCTTCCAGATCTGAATTTGTTCATCCTTTCCCTTTTACTTCTTTCTCGTAAATTTGGCCATCTTCAAGCTAGAGCTTCTATTCTCTACATTTCTAAAGTGAGTAGAAAGAGGATACAGAAGCTTCGTATTAGTGGAAAAAATATATATGTCATCAAGACTTTTCTGCCATTTGCAAGAAGAACCAAGCTCAACAGGTCTATATGGCTTGGTTATTCTCCAGACACTTACAAAAGAATATTCCCCAATCTATTGCAACTCCACTCTGGGCTAGTATCACCAGGAAAGACAAGAGATTTCAAAGAACACAATTTAATTTGTATGTATGGCTACCTATATAGAAAAATTACCAAAAGGCAGACAAAAAAAATAATTGAAGCATTTTTTCCCTAGACTTGTGCTAAACTTTTTGACCAAAAAAAAAAATCCTTATAAATTATGCATTAAAAAATCATAAAAACCATATTACTAACTGCAAAATGCTGAATGACACCTCTCTCACCTGTAAAATGACCACGTTAATTCTCTTTCATAGGGTTTTTGAAAATAGGATTTTTGAAAATGGTAAAATACTATACAAAGATCATTTAATATATCATGAAACAATAAAGGAAAGTAATTCATTAAATATGCATTTTTCGATCTAGCCCCTATAGAATAAAATATCTTTTTTATTTCAAATTAATATGAGAGTACAAATTTTTAGATTACCTTGTTCTCACTTCCAGGGTAAAGTTCCAATTGTAAATGAGCCCCTCCCCCAGGGGCTGTGTTATACGCCCTTACAAGGCACACAATAGTTGAGATCCAGCCTCATGCCCTCCCTCCTTCTGCCAATCATTCCCTCCCCTCCCCCTTTCCCCTTCCTTTCTTCCTCTGACTCCATACTAGACAATATTTGAGTTTGTGGTTCAGATGAGCATGTAATTGTTTATATATTGGTTTCTCATTAGTAATGAGTACATTGGATATATTTTTCCATTCTTGTGATACTAAGAAGAATGTGTTTCAACTCTATCCAGATAAACATAAAAGATGTACAGGCTCCATCATTTTTAATGGCTGAATAGTATTCCATGGTATAAACATATCAGTTTGTTGATCCATTCATGGTCTAATGAGGCTTTTGGGGTTGCTTCCACAACTTGGCGACTATGAATTGAGCCTCATGAAACATTCTGGCACAAATGTCTTGGTGGTAAAATGATTTTTGTTCTTCTGGGTAGATACCTAGTAATGGGATTGCAGGATCAAATGGAAAGTCAACTTTTAGTTCTTTAAGGATTCTCCATTTTTCTTTCCAAAAAAGCTGTATTACTTTGCAATCCCACCAGCAGTGTAGAACTGTTCCCCTCTCTCCATATACATGCCAACATCTGCAGTTTGGAGACTCTGTGTGTGTGTGTGTGTGTGTGATGCCAGTCACGCTTACTTAACTATCTTTTAAACAGAAAGGTAATGACACATCACTTCAAATTGTTCAACTAAAACAAGTACAGTTAATTCAACAGCACCTGCTGTCCACGTGGCCAGAGACTTCTTGGCGTCCCCTGTGCTGTCTGTCTTCTGGTTTTCATGCCCTGTACAGTTTCCTCCCCTTGTTCAGTGGCTGGACCTAGTGACTCACTTATACAACTCAACTATGACAAAGGTAAGGAAGGGGAAGTCACGTCTAAGATTAGATTTTAAAAATGCTCTGCCTTCTTTCTCTCCCTTTGTATTCTTTCTTGCTCACGCTGATGGAAGCCACCTACCCTGTTGGAAGCTGCGCTGTGGAGAGCTCCCTGTGACAAGGAACCAGGGAAGGCAGGCCTCTGGCCAAGGGCCAGCAAGGAACCGTATCCTGCTGACAGGCACATCGAGCGAGTTGGACGTGCACCCTTCCCTAGCAAGCCTTGAAATGACACAGCTCAGCCAACACTTTGTAGCCAGTGAAAGACGTGAGTTGAGCCCAGATTCTATGCTCGGAACCACAGAATGTAGGAGATAATGAAAGTTTGTTGTTTTTAAGCCAGGAAGTTTTGGGATAATTTGTCACCCGGCCATAGATAACTAATGCAATCACAATTAGCTTTGTCTATGGAATAAAATCATAATTAAAGGAATTTCAATACTTGAAAATTGTAATTGATGGCTTACAATTAGTTACCAGTTTCAAGGTGATTTTGATTGAGAGTCTATGCCCCATAGAGACACAAGAACAAACAGCTCCACAAAATAGAAAGAGACCATAAATGGACCACCGTGCTTTTATCAAAGAAAACATATTGCTGTCAGTTTATTTTGTACATAACTCACAAATCTATGCCTAGTTTGTAAAACAGCATCTACAGGGTCTCCTTTTCTTAGATTCTTCTATAAAACTTTTGTCAAGTCTTGCCAACCGAGTTAGTACCCATCACCAGGAAGCCAGGACCTTTCCAATAAAGTGAGACTGGTTACTTATTGCTCTCTTCCTTCCTTCTACCAAAAACCAGAAGCTCATAACCACGGTATCTTTGCCTGTGCAGCTAGGAAATTTAGAGTTTATGTTAGTATAGAAAAATAGTAAAATGTAAAATCTCTATCCATTGTATCTTAAAGTAGTAGATGACCTATACTCCATCTAAGGCTAAAAACATACGTTTTTCAACTACTCAGTAGATTGAACCAACAGCATATGAAAAAACCTTTTACTTTCATTTCCTCTTCTAATAATCAGAATTTATCAGAAATATTTTTGAAACAAGCTATCTTTTCTCTTTATTTTTTATTATTTTTTAATTTTTTTTTAAGAGACAGAGTCACGCCCTATTGCCCTGGGTAGAGTGCTGTGGCGTCACAGCTCACAGCAACCTCCAACTCCTGGGCTTAGGTGATTATCTTGCCTCACCCTCCTGAGTAGCTGGGATTACAGGCGTGCACCACAACACCCGGCTATATTTTTGTTGCAGTTTGGCCGGGGTCGGGTTCGAACCCACCACCCTCAGTTGCAGTTTGGCCAGCGCCCTACTCACTGAGCCACAGGTGTCACCCTATCTTTCTTCTTTAGTACAAAAAAGAGATAATGCTAATACTTTGTTCGCCGCTTGTAAGATAAAGGAACTCACTGAAAATGTAATGTCAAGATCAAAAGCAAAATTAAGGAATCAAAACCAAACAAACAAACAAAAAACAAAGATAGTACTGATTGTGCCTTTGCCTGAAACTTGAATCTGCTGCCATAGCAACATTAGTCTCAGTGATTAAAATTATGTGGGCTTGGGATCACATCCAGTGATATATGTGGGGACAATTGGTACTAAATCAAGGATTAATTTAACTGACAGCATGAAGAGACAGTGAGTATCTGTCTCAGGAAATATCACACAACACTAGACAAATCACATAAACCAAAGCCACAGAATAATTTCAATAACATCTAAAATTCATTTTGGGGGGCACATAGTTGACTTAATGGAAATCTTCTCATTTAGCGAATAGGGAATATGTTGAGATGACTCTTTTTAGTAAGTGTTAATGAGTTTCCAGCTAGGATCTAGATGCTCTAATCACACTTCCACCTCCTTCTCCCTGACATACAACTTCTGTCTTGGTTTTCTCTGTATATTTTGGTTTTAAGGTATCCTTGGCGACAGACATAGATGACAGTTTTTGCTAACACAAGCAGCCACAACTAATTCCTCTCTTCATTTCTATGATCAAAAGCTAGTCGCAAATTGTCTTATTTTGTGAAGAAGAGCTTTTACCCTTTATTTCCTTACCTAAAGAAATTTTACCCTTATTTACTCAGTAAATCAGAATTCCTACTATTTAACTTCTATTTAAAGTTGAACATAGTTTTGTATCCCTGAACTTCCAACCCATTTTATTTGCTTCAGAGGCCAGTTTAAGTTGGGAGAACATAAGAGTTATCAAGTATTAAAGAACAATAAATTGTATTACCCCTGGGTGGGTACATCCTAAATTATAAAAACTTGCTATCATTTTGAACAACCCAGTGTCATGGACGTTGATGGGGTACAATGCATTGCAGGAGGCAAGCCCAAGTCGTTGTAATTTCCTAGCCATCTGGGAAGACCCATATTCTACAAATATTTCAATAACCTACCTCATTTCCACTAGTATTACATTAGTTTGCTCAGGCTATCCTAAGAAACTGAGTAACTTAGTCAACAGAAATTTATTGTCTCTCAGTTCTAGAGACTGGAAGTCAGAGGTCAAGGTGTCAGCCAGGCCATGTTCCTTCTAAAGACACTAGAGAAGGATGTGTCCCAGGCCTCTCTCCCAGTCTCTGGTAATTTTTGGCTTGTGACACCTTAACTCCCATCTTCACATTCCATTCTCCCTGTGTGCCCTTTGTATGAGGACTCCAGTCATATTTGGTGAACAGTCCATCCTATTGCAGTCTGACCTCATCTTAATTTATTACATCTACTACAACCCTATTTCCAAGAAAAGTCATAGTCTGAAGTGCTGGGTACTAGGACTTTAACGCATGAATTTGGACCAGAAGGCAGTGGATGGCCATTCAACCTATTGCAAGGGCCAATAAACCAAAGCTAAGAATTAGTGATTTTGCCAAACAGTTATGAATACCATAATGAGGCATTTTTGCAAATACCATGTAAGCCATTTGGGCAAACCTTGATAGATCACAGTGGCTACCTTGGAAGAATGATGCTATAATAAAGGCATCTTGGAAGAGATTGCTGACCTTGGAGCCAAGACAGATGAGGCAGATTTACCCACAAAAAGGACAACTTTTTTTTTGAAACAGAGTCTCACTATGTCACCCTGGGTAGAGTGCTGTGGCATTCCAGCTAACAGCAACCTCAATCTCTTAGGCTTAAGCAATCCTTGTCTCAGACTCCCAAGTAGCAGGGACTACAGGCACCGCTACAATGCCTGGCTATTTTTAGAGACAGAGAGACATGGGTCTTACTCTTGCTCAGGCTGGTCTCAAACTTCTGAGCCCAAGCAACCCACTCTCCTCAGCCTCTCAAAGTGCTGGGATTACAGTTGTGAGCCACAGTGCCCAGCCTTTAAAGAGGACACCTTGATGTGTGCTTTGAAAGTCACAGATAAGCAAACCCATGGCTAGCCCTTGGAGGGAAACAGACTAGGGAATATTATATATAGACTAGGGAAATGGGGCCAAAAAGACAAACAAAAGAGATTGTAGATTTTAAATAAATCTTAAAACCACTTAATTTTTCAGATAATGTACCTGAAGCCAGAGGCCTAAGGGCACACAATTAATTAGTGGCATACATAGGACAAGGTCCCAGATCTGCTGCTCTCTGTCCCGTGTCCTTTCCCCACATCCAAAGAGTAGAACTTCACAATGAGTCCAGGACAGCCGTGCTTAAACAGAGTACCAATCCAAAACATAATCACTTGTCCTTACATGTCTAAGAGCTCCAAGAAAAGTGGGTGTCCAAGACATTCCCTACTATTCATCCCATGTAACCTGAAACATGAGTCTCGATGGCTGACTTGTAAGTTACCTGCGCCCTCCAGAGGCCTGTGCTATCTGCTCCTTAGGGTCATCTCGCTGCCATCACCAAGCCTCTGCTTTGCTGCCCCCACTCAGAGCATCACTGTCACTCACGGGCCTCTCCTAAGTGGGGTGCATCTAGCCAGCATTTCTCTGAGGAGCACCTCCCTTGCATAATTAAATACACATTGTCACCAAACAAGAAGGCAAAGGCACATTTTCCTGGCATATGAGATAGTTCTCCCTTACTTCAAGAAACTTTGCATAATTCATTTGAATTTATTTATTTGGCCTCAGTTCCATACTGACAGAAAACAAAAGCCAACTCCTAAATTCAAAGGAAACATCCATTTTTATTATGCATAAAATTCAAAGGAGGTTAAAATATTAAATTGAGAACATGATGAATGGGTTACTATAGAGCCATCTCAGAGAATGGTAGTAAACTAAAGGATGGCTCAGTAAAATCCATTTTTAGTGTTGTGTTTCTCAGCTTCATCACCAGAAATCCATATAAAAGCACCTAAGAAGGAAATGTTTTAGTTCTTATTTTTCTCAATTTAGTTCTGATTCTTTCCAGCATATGGTACAAGGAGAATCAAATTGGTTCCAGGAGCCCTAAATTCTATGATTGCTTCTGCTAAAATATATATGTGAACTCGATCAATTTCTTTCACCTCCTGGGTGTCTCAATTCCTTCAATGCTAAAACAAAGGGAAAGTTTAAATGATCTTAAAGGACACTTGAAGCTTTAACAATCTATAATTCTCTAAAATCAATTCTGCTGGGTACTAAGTCCTAAAATTTAGAAAACCCACATGGTATAGAACATTCCTATTTACTCACCATTTATAAATCTGTACCATAAATGGAGTTGCCTTGGTAGTGGGCCAAAGAGCTAGAGTAATCATGAATAATGATGCCCAAATAATTACTTCAAATGCCAAAAACATATATTGCTTTGTGAAAAATTATACCATTAGGAATAAGAATAATTTCTCCAGGCATGTTCAAAAACTCAAAAACTTCTTGTGATTTTATCTCATACCTTTTGACCTGACCACTACTATGCTGTTAGGCAGCAAAACTCAATGTATCAAACTTTCCATGTTCCCAGTGAGCAGCTGTGACCACTAATAGGAATCAAAGGCTCCTTCTGGTCAAACTCATAAAATATTTTCTGCCAAAATTTGTGCACATAAAGCAAAATTAAATACATTTTTTCTTCCACTCGACTATTTCCAAATTGTTTCTGAATTATTAAATTAGTGGTGCTTCCCACCATAGCATCTACAAGTTAAAAAATTATAGGCAGTAAACCTAATGGGAAATTTCTCTTTGGAATCATTTTTGGACAAGTGAATTAAGGACACTTAGCAATGACTCCATGAATTACAAACAAGCAATTAATTAACTTCCCTACTAGCTCTGGCAGAGTAATTTGCTATACAGTTATTACCTATTAAAGACAAGAAAAATGGGTAAGCATTTCTGTTGATGTGCTCAACTCTAGTTCTAAAATGTTTTGCTTCTACAATACTTATATCCTCAGATTTCCAGGGGGAATATATGCCAAACAACTAATACCCTCAGGAAACTCAACAGCACAGCCCCAAAATGTCAATAATGTAAGAGTTGATTTTTTTGTTTGTCAAACTCTACGTGGTTCCCTAGAAGAAATTCTAAGATTTCAGTGGTAGTTCATAGAAAAAACTGAACTGAAGGATGGTATCTCATGTAGTTATGAATTAAGGATTATCTGGACTCCAAATTGCAAATGAAAAGGACATAGAAGCCTTGTGCTTGGTCAAAACTGATGTCTAAATCCCAAAAATTGGTATCGTGAAGGGAAGCCAACAACAGAACTCAGCATGATGCATCTATATTTCTAGTCTGGTGGTGAAAATATGATGGATAAGTCAAGGTCCATTTCCTTTCTATATAGTGACTTGGGATGTGTGGGACCAGGATTCAGCATTTGCTATAATGAGAGGAACGGAGAGCTTCCAATAGCTAGGTAGAAGGTCAAGGTCTTTTAGTTCCAGGGAAGAGAACTGGGGAGACTCAAGAAATAATGAAAAAGCCTAAAAATTGAAAGCTATATGTCAATAAACTCAGAGCCTTTCCCAAGATCAGAAGTTCCTGCAATTAGAGTGATTCAGACAACTCTCACATCCCTCCTACCCACCTCTTCTGATGATGGAGTCGGGATTCTTAACTGCTATATGGCTTGGCTCCCACTGAACTAAAATAGAGATGATATTAGAAGGTAAATCTCTTGACAATAAGCCTCAAAGTAGTGCCAGGGTAGGCAGGAACTGACAGTGCTAGGAATAACCTATTAACAGTTCTTTCTTTCTTTCTCTCTAGCCTGTGACTCACCTTTTCTCTCAGTCAAGTTCCTCTGATGAGTTAAGGGGAGGAGTGTAAGTAGAAAGAACATAAGAAAGTAGAGATGGAACTCCTTGTTAACAATCATTGACTAGCATGAGTAAGATTCTTAGATGGTTTAAGCCTATTTGTTATAAAATTTAGAGTCCCAACTATTAGTTTCTAAGTAAGAAACCAAAGCACAGTGAGGGAATTAAAATTCACTTAAATTCTGAGCCTGTTAGTCACAAAAAAAACAAGATACAAGGTCTCCTGCCACTTAATAAAAATATACCCTACTATAAGACTTTGCCATCATATCTGATTACCTCAAAATGGAGCTCTGAGAATGCTAAGCATCCTTGGGATCCACCCCACTTGACAACAAATTTATTTGGAGGAGACTATATTCTTTTCTACTTACTGATGTGCCTGAATAACTTACGGCTTTTAAAAAATATATCATATCCATACAGGCCAACATTCTGATGGACATAGATGCAAAAATTCTCAACAATATACTAACAAATTCAACAGCACATTAAAAGGATAATTCTTCCTGATCAAGTGGGATTTATCCTAGGTATACAGAGATGGTTAGACATATGCAAATCTAAAAATGTGATACACTGCATTAAGAGAATGAAGGACAAAACCATATGATCATCTCAATAAATGCAGAAAAGACATTTAATAAAATTT